>JAHHZJ010002643.1:0-24974 GCA_021437245.1 Aegilops speltoides
CGTCACGTATGTGTGTTGATTGTAGAGGCATCAATAATATTACTATTCGTTATCGTCACCCTATTCCTAGGCTAGATGATATGCTTGATGAATTGAGTGGCTCTACAATATTCTCCAAAGTTGATTTGCGTAGTGGATACCATCAAATTCGTATGAAATTGGGAGATGAATGGAAAACAGCATTTAAAACTAAGTTTGGATTATATGAGTGGTTAGTCATGCCTTTTGGGTTAACTAATGCACCTAGTACTTTCATGAGATTAATGAGCGAAGTTTTACGTGCTTTCATTGGACGATTTGTGGTAGTTTATTTTGATGATATACTGATTTATAGCAAATCTTTGGAAGAACATTTGGAACATTTACGTGCTGTTTTTAATGCTCTACGTGATGCACGTTTGTTTGGTAACCTTGGGAAGTGCACCTTTTGCACCGACCGAGTATCTTTTCTTGGCTATGTTGTTACTCCACAGGGAATTGAAGTTGATAAAGCCAAGATTGAAGCTATTGAGAGTTGGCCGCAGCCCAAAACGGTCACACAAGTGAGGAGTTTCCTTGGCCTCGCTGGTTTCTATAGGCGTTTTGTGAGAGATTTCAGCACCATTGCTGCACCTCTCAATGAGCTTACAAAGAAGGATGTGCCTTTTGTTTGGGGTACCGCATGGGAAGAAGCCTTCACGGTGTTGAAAGATAAGTTGACACATGCTCCTTTACTCCAACTTCCTGATTTTACTAAGACTTTTGAGCTTGAATGTGATGCTAGTGGAATTGGATTAGGAGGTGTGTTATTACAAGATGGCAAACCTGTTGCGTACTTTTACGAAAAATTGAGTGGGCCTAGTCTGAATTATTCTACTTATGATAAAGAATTATATGCTCTTGTTAGGACTTTAGAAACATGGCAACATTATTTATGGCCCAAAGAATTTGTTATACATTCGATCATGAATCTTTGAAACATATTAAAAGTCAAGCTAAACTGAATCGTAGACATGCTAAATGGGTTGAATTCATTGAGACTTTCCTTATGTCATTAAACACAAGAAGGGTAAAGAAAATGTTATTGCTGATGCATTGTCTAAATCGCTATACTATGCTTTCACAACTTGACTTCAAAATATTTGGTTTGGAGACCATCAAGGATCAATATGTGCATGATGCTGATTTTAAAGATGTATTGCAGAATTGTAAAGAAGGAAGAACATGGAACAAGTTTGTCGTTAATGATGGGTTTGTGTTCGTGCTAACAAGCTATGCATTCCAGCTAGCTCCGTTCGTCTTTTGTTGTTGCAGGAGGCGCATGGAGGAGGACTAATGGGACACTTTGGCGTGAAGAAGACGGAGGACGTACTTGCTACACATTTCTTTTGGCCAAAGATGAGGACGGATGTTGAGCGTTTTATTGCTCATTGCACTACATGTCAAAAAGCTAAGTCACGACTCAATCCTCATGGTTTATATATGCCTTTGCTCTGTACCTAGTGTTCCTTGGGAGGATATATCTATGGACTTTGTTTTAGGTTTACCTAGAACAAAGAAGGGGAGGGATAGCATATTTGTTGTCGTGGATAGATTCTCGAAAATGGCACACTTTATACCATGTCATAAAAGCGATGAGCTGTCAATGTTGCTGATTTGTTCTTTCGTGAAATTATTCGCTTGCATGGTGTGGCAAATACTATTGTTTCAGATCGTGATACTAAATTTGTTAGCCACTTTTGGAGATGTTTATGGGCTAAGTTGGGGACTAAACTGCTTTTAGTACTACTTGTCACCCCAAACCGATGGACAAACTGAAGTAGTCAATAGAACATTGTCTACTATGCTTAGGGCTGTTCTAAAGAAAAATAAGAAAATGTGGGAGGAATGCTTGCCTCATATTGAATTTGCTTATAATCGTTCATTGCATTCTACTACTAAGATGTGCCCTTTTGAAGTTGTGTATGGTTTCCTACCTCGTGCACCTATTGATTTGTTGCCTCTTCCATCTTCGGAGAAGGTTAATTTTGATGCTAAAGAACGTGCTAAATTGATTTTAAAATGCATGAGTTAACTAAGGAAAACATTGAGCGTATGAATGCTAAATATAAACATGCTGGAGATAAGGGTAGAAAACATGTGGTGTTTGCACTGGAGATCTTGTTTGGTTACATTTGCGTGAGGATAGATTCCCTGATTTGCATAAATCAAAACTAATGCCACGTCTGCTGGTCCCTTTAAGGTGTTGGAGAAAATAAATGATAATGCATATAAACTTGAGCTGCCTGCAGATTTTGGGGTTAGTCCCACTTTTAACATTGCAGATTTGAAGCCTTATTTGGGTGAGGAAGATGAGCTTCCGTCGAGGGCGACTTCATTTCAAGAAGGGAGGATGATGAGGACATCAATACCATTGTTACATCCACAGCCCCTCTGTTACATATCTGGGACCAATTACTAGAGCTCAAGACGCCAATTAAATTACAGGTACTTTCGTTTCTTGGTAATGATTCTAATGTTCATGAGAATATGATGCTGCCTAAATTGGATACATTTGTTTTGCTTACAAATGAAGGGCCTAGCTTGGAGAAGGATGAACATTGGAGCAAGAACACACATGGAGTTGATGGCATGCAAGGAGATCAAGAACGGAGTTACAAGTGATGATTTCAGGACTTTGAAGCCACCATAAGGAGTGCATGAAGCCTTGGACGAAATATATAAGATGCCACTTCATAATATTCGTCCATAGGCTATTCTAGGTGCTTCGTCACCTTATTATTGGGCCAGGCCCATGTAATTTCGAAATACATTAGTATAGGCTATTTTTAGAGTCCGTATGTGTGGGGAAACAAGAGATAGGGTTAGTTTGGACCCCTCCACCAAGGGCCACGAAATTCACCCCTCTTCCTCCATATATACAGCCCTTAGGGCACCGTTTAGACTTGGGTTTTGTTTAGATCAAAAGTTCGCCATAGCTGCAACTTCGCGTGCCGTTTGTGTTCAACGACTGGACAAAGGCGCCACAGAACCCCACCTTGATCAATAAAGCTTTCATCTTATATTCGCAATATCCAGATTGCAATCTCAGTTTCTTGCTTGTTCTTCATTTGCTCGCAGAAATAGACCCTCGTGGTCGTTGATCGTGCTCGGCGTGGTCAATAACCTCTCGGAGTTGGTTTAGCGATTGCTAGGCGCGGCGTCCTCGCACGCTTCGTAGTCGGATCGTCAAAGTCGACTTCCACCAAAGCGAAATCCACCATCTCATCGAAAGACGGGACACCTCTGCCTCTATCAGATGTTCACTAAAACGGTCCTAATTTTGTCATTCGGAGTCCGTGTTAGACCCACAAGTACTCAAACTGCTCCAGACGAGTGCGCGCGAATCCGAAAAATACTCCCCGCATGCGCCAGGAGGTCCGGAGTACCCTCAAATTCAGCCTTAAGCAGGACTTTTTGGCACTGAAAGTCATAGAACACCATTCGTCGCTGTTTTTCAGACAAGTTTCTGAACCCATTGGCACTTTCTTTTGAAGGAAATTCGTGAGATTATGTTGCTTATAGACATTAGCCCTCGTGGTAGGGACAAACATACCTTTGTGCAGATGCTCTATGATCCGGGCAATCTCATTTGGCAGTAAATTGAAGAAAATCCAGCGGCTATATGCCTTACTCTCCTTGTTTTCGCCGGATGGCATGCTGTAACTAATGCGCGTGAAAGCCAAGAACAAAAGTGGCATTCCTGGCATCGGTCAATATATAGGGGGAAACGATATCTCCTCTATAGAGGACAGAAAATTTTGGGGCAATCAGGCAAAAAGCGCACGAGAAAATGAAGTACTTTCAAGGACTGCCATAGAATGGAGAGATGTTCACTAAAACGGTCATAATTTTGTCATTCGGAGTCCGTGTCGGACCCACAAGTACTCAAACTACTCGGGGCGAGCGCGCGAAACCAGAAAATACTCCCCGCTTGCGCCAGGAGGCCCGGAGTACCCTCAAATTCAGCCTTGAGCAGGAATTTTTGG
Source organism: Aegilops speltoides (assembly GCA_021437245.1). Taxonomy (NCBI): domain Eukaryota; kingdom Viridiplantae; phylum Streptophyta; class Magnoliopsida; order Poales; family Poaceae; genus Aegilops; species Aegilops speltoides. Next base: position 4,008 of record JAHHZJ010002643.1, read on the forward strand.
CCCTGAAAGTCAAAGAACACCATTCATCGCTGTTTTTTAGACAAGTTTCTGAACCCATTTGCACTTCCTTTTGAAGGAAATTCGAGAGATTATGTTTCTTATAAACATTAGCCCCCCTGGTAGGGACAAACATACCTTTCTGCAGAGGCTCTATGATCTGGGCAATCTCATTTGGCCGTAAATTGAAGAAAATCCAGCGGCTATATGCCTTATTCTCCTTGTTTTCGCCGGATGGCATGCTGTAACTCATGTGCGTGAAAGCCGAAACAAAAGGGCATTCCTGGCATCGGTCAATATATATGTGGAAACGATATCTCCTCTATAGAGGACAAGAAATTTTGGGGCAATCAGGCAAAAAGCGCACGAGAAAATGAAGTACTTTCAAGGACTGCCATAGAATGGAGAGATGTTCACTAAAACGGTCATAATTTTGTCATTCGGAGTCCGTGTCGGACCCACAAGTACTCAAACGGCTCGCGGTGAGCGCGCGAATCCAGAAAATACTCCCCACTTGCGCCAGGAGGCCCGGAGTACCCACAACTACTGCCTTAAGCAGGACTTTTTGCCTCGAAAGTCAAAGAACATCATTAAATCGTTGTTTTTCGACAAGTTTCTGAACCCATTGGCACTTCCTTTTGAAGGAAATTCTAGAGATTATGTTGCTTATAGACATTAGCCCCCCTGGTAGGGACAAACGTACCTTTCTGCAGATGCTCTATGATCTCGGAAATCTCATTTGGTCGTAAATTGAAGAAAATCCAGCGGCTATATGGCTTATACTCCTTGTTTTCATCGGATGGCATGCTGTAACTGTTGGAAATATGCCCTAGAGGCAATAATAAAAGGATTATTATATTTCAATGTTCATGATAATTGTCATTTGTTCATGCTATAACTGTATTATCCGGAAATCGTAATACACGTGTGAACACTTAGACCCAATGAGTCCCTAGTGAGCCTCTAGTTGACTAGCTCGTTGTGATCAATAGATAGTCATGGTTTTCGACTATGGACATTAGATGTCGTTGATAACGGGATCACATCATTAGGAGAATGATGTGATGGACAAGACAATCATAAGCATAGCATAAAAGATCGTATAGTTCGTTTGCTAGAAGCTTTGCCAATGTCAAGTATCTCTTCCTTCGACCATGAGATCGTGTAACTCCGGTTACCGTAGGAGTGCCTTGGGTGTATCAAACGTCACAACGAATCGGGTGACTATAAAGGTGCATTACAGGTATCTCCGAAAGTATCATTGGGTTGACTGGATCGAGGCTGGATTTGTCACTCCCTATGACGGAGAGGTATCTCTGGGCCCACTCGGTAATGCATCATCATAATGAGCTCAATGTGACCAAGGTGTTGTACGGGATCATGCATTGCGGTATGAGTAAAGTGACTTGCGGTAACGAGACTGAACAAGGTATTGGGATACCGACGATCGAGTCTCGGGCAAGTAACGCATCGATTGACAAAGGAATTGCATACGTGGTTTGATCGAATCCTCGACATCGTAGTTCAACCGATGAAATCATCGAGGAGAATGTAGGGAGCCAACATGGATATCCAGACCCGCTGTTGGTTATTGCCCGAGAGTCGTCTCGGTCATGTCTGCGTGTCTCCGAACCCGTAGGGTCTACACACTTAAGGTTCGGTGACGCTAGGGTTAGTAGGAAGTCAAGTATGTGACCACGAATGTTGTTCGAGTCCGGATGAGATCCGGACGTCACGAGGAGTTCGGAAGGGTCCGAGGTAAAGAATAATATATAGGAAGTGGTGTTTCGCCATCGGGAAAGTTTGGGGTTTCGGTAAAATCTGGGACCACCGGAAGGGTCCCGAGGTCCACCGGTGGGGCCACCTATCCGGAGGGCCCCATGGGCCAAAGGGAAGGAACCAGCCCACAGGGGCTGGTCGCCCCTAGGCCCACCCCTGCGCCTAGGGTTGAAACCCTAGGGGTGGGGCGCCCAGCCGGCTTGGGGGCACTCCACCCCTTGGCCGCCGCCCCGGAGATTGGATCTCGAGGGCAGCCCCTGAGGGGCCTATATAAAGGGGGAGGAAGGGGCTGCTATACCAACTCCCAAGGCGCAGCCCTCCCTCCCAACACATCTCCTCCTCCGTAAGAGCACGGCGAAGCCCGCCGAGATCTTGCTTCTCCACCATCAACACGCCGTCGTGCTGCCGGTGGAGCTGTCTTCCTCAACCTCTCCTTCCCCTTGCTGGATCAAGAAGGAGGAGACGTCGCTCGTCCCGTCACGTGTGTTGAGCGCGGAGGTGCTGTCCGTTCAGCACTTGGCATCGGTGATCTGAATCACGTTCGAGTACGACTCCATCATCACCTTGCAAGCTTCGCACGCGATCTACAAGTGGTATGTAGATGCTATCTCTCTCCGTTACTCGTTGCTTAGATGAACTCATAGATGGATCTTGGTGAAGCCAGAGGAAAAATTTTAATTTTCGCAGCGTCCCCAACAGTGGCATCATGAGCTAGGTCTATCGTAGTTCTCTAATGCACGAGTAGAACACAATTTGTTGTGGGCGTTGATCTTGTCATCTTACTTGCCTCTACTAGTCTTTTCTTGCTCAACGGTATTGTGGGATGAAGCGGCCCGGACCAACCTTACACGTGCGCTTACGTGAGACCGGTTCCACCGGTCGACATGCACTAGTTGCATAAGGTGGCTGGCGGGTGTCTGTCTCTCCCACTTTAGTTGGAGCGGATTCGATGAACAAGGCCCTTATGAAGGGTAAATAGAAGTTGACAAAATCACGTTGTGGTGATTCGTAGATAAGAAAAGCGTTCTTGCTAGAACCCAATCGCAGCCACGTAAAAGATGCAACAACAATTAGAGGGCGTCTAACTTGTTTTTGCAGCGATTGATCATGTGATGTGATATGGCCGAAGTTGTGATGAATGATGAATTGTGATGTATGAGATCATGTTCTTGTAATAGGATTCACGACTTGCATGTCGATGAGTATGACAACGGCAGAAGCCATAGGAGTTGTCTTTCTTTTTGTATGACCTGCGTGTCATTGAGGAACGCCATGTAAACTACTTTACTTCATTACTAAACGCGTTAGTCATAGAAGTAGAAGTAGTCGTTAGCGTGACAACTTCATGAAGACACGATGATGGAGATCATGATGATGGAGATCATGGTGTCAAGCCGGTGACAAGATGATCATGGAGCCCCAAGATGGAGATCAATGGAGCTTGATGATATTGGCCATATCATGTCACAACTATATAATTGCATGTGATGTTTATTATGTTTATGCATCTTGTTTACTTAGGACGACGGTAGTAAATAAGATGATCCCTTATAAAATTTCAAGAAGTGTTCTCCCTAAGCGTGCACCGTTGCTACAGTTAAATCGTTTCTAAGCACCACGTGATGATCGGGTGTGATGGATCCTTACGTTCACATACAACGGTGTAAGACAGTTTTACACAGCGAAAACACTTAGGGTTAACTTGACGAGCCTAGCATGTGCGAGACATGGCCTCGGAACACGGAGACCGAAAGGTCGAACACGAGTCGTATGGAAGATACGATCAACATGAAGATGTTCACCGATGATGACTAGTCCGTCTCACGTGATGATCGGACACGGGCTAGTCGACTCGGATCGTGTAACACTTAGATGACTAGAGGGATGTCTAATCTAAGTGGGAGTTCATAATTTTGATTAAGAACTTTATTATCATGAACTTAGTCTAAAACCTTTGCAAATATGTCTTGTAGATCAATGGCCAACGCTAATGTCAACATTAACTTCAACGTTCCTAGAAAACCAAGCTGAAAGATGATGGCAGCAACTATACTGACTGGGTCGGAACACGAGATCATCCTCATAGCTGCCAGAAGCAATATGTCCTAGAAGGACCGCTAGGTGCCGCTCCGTCGAGAGAACCAAGGCGTTATGAGCGCTTGGCAAACTCGTCTTGATGATTACTCCCTCGTTCAAGGCGGCATGCTCTATGACTTAGAACCGGGGCTCCAAAAGCGTTTTGAGCATCACGGAGCATATGAGATGTTCAAGAGCTGAAACTTGTTTTCCAAGCTCATGCCCGGTCGAGATATGATGTCTCCGACAAGTTCTCTGATTGTAAGATGGAGGAGAACAGTTACGTCGATGAACACATCACGAAGATGTCCGGGTTGCACGCACGTATGACCCAGTTGAACATCAACCTCCCGAGATGAGGCGGTCATTGATAGAATCCTCGATCGCTCCCACCAAGCTACAAGAGCTTTGTGATGAACTACAACATGCAGGGGATGGTAAAGACCATTCTGAAGTGTTCTCGATGTGAAGTCAGCAGAGGCTGAAATCAAGAAAGAACATCAAGTGTTGATGGTCAATAAGACCACTAAGTTCAAGAAGGGCAAGGGTAAGAAGAACTTCAAGAAGGACGGCAAAGATGTTGCCGCGCCCGTAAGCTTGTTGTCGGAAGAAGTCAAAGAATGGACCCAAGCACGAGACCGAGTGCTTTTATTGCAAGGGAAAGGGCACCGAAGCGGAACTGCCCCAAATACTTAGCGGATAAGAAGGCCGGCAACACCAAAGGTATATTTGATATACATGTAATTGATGTGTACCTTACCAAGACTCGTAGTAACTCCCGGTATTTGATACGGTGCCGTTGCTCACATATGTAACTCACGGCAGGAGCTGCGGAATAAGCGGAGATGGCGAAGGGCGAGGTGACGGCGCGTCGGGAATGGTTCCAAGGTTGATGTGATCGCCGTCGGCACGCTGCCTCTACATTTACCTACGGGATTAGTTTTAAACCTCAATAATTGTTATTTAGTGCCAAGTTTGAGCATGAACATTGTATCTGGATCTCGTTTGATACGAGATGGCTACTCATTTAAGTCTGAGAATAATGGTTGTTCGATTTATATGAGAGATATGTTTTATGGTCATGCTCCGATGGTCAATGGTTTATTCTTAATGAATCTCGAGCGTAATATTACACATGTTCATAGTGTGGATGCGAAAAGATGTAAAGTTGATAACGATAGTCCCACATACTTGTGGCATCGCCGCCTTGGTCACATTGGTGTCAAGCGCATGAAGAAGCTCCATCTTGATGGACTTTTGGAGTCTCTTGATTATGAATCGTTTGACACATGCGAACCATGCCTCTTAGGCAAAATGACCAAGACTCCGTTCTCCGGAACAATGGAGCGAGCAACCAACTTGTTGGAAATCATACATCTTGATGTGTGCGGTCCAATGGCGTTGAGGCTCGTGGAGGATATCGTTATGTTCTCACTCACCGATGACTTAAGTAGATATGGGTATGTCTACTTAATGAAACACAAGTCTGAGACCTTTGAAAAGTTCAAGGAATTTCAGAGTGAGGTGGAGAATCAACGTGACCGAAGATAAAGTTCCTACGATCGATCGTGGAGGAGAATATTTAAGTCACGAATTTGGCACACACTTAAGGAAATGTGGAATCGTTTCACAACTCACGCCCTGGAACACCTCAAATAAACGGTGTGTCCGAGCGTCGTGTCGCACTCTATTGGATATGGTGCGGTCTATGATGTCTCTTACCGATTTACCGCTATCATTTTGGGGATACGCTCTAGAGACAGCTACATTCACTTTAAATAGGGCACCGTCTAAATCCGTTGAGACGACACCGTATGAATTATGGTTTGGGAAGAAACCTAAGCTATCGTTTCTAAAAGTTTGGGGATGCGATGCTTATGTCAAGAAACTTCAACCTGAAAAGCTCGAACCCAAGTCGGAAAATGCGTATTCATAGGATACCCTAAGGAAGCTGTCGGGTATACCTTCTACTTAAGATCCGAAGGCAAGATCTTTGTTGTTAAGAACGGATGCTTTCTAGAGAAAGAGTTTCTCTCGAAAGAAGTAAGTGGGAGGAAAGTAGAACTCGATGAAGTACTACCTCTCAAGCGGGAAAGTGGTGCAGCGCAGAAACCGTTCTGTGATGCCCACACCAGCTCAAGAGGAAAAGCGTTGATGATGATCAAGGTACTTCGGATCAAGTTACTCTGAACTCGAAGGTCCACGAGGACACGTTCCGCACTGAGTGGTACGGCAACCTGTCATGGAAATCATGTTGCTAGACAACAATGAACCTTGAACTATGAAGAAGCAATGGCGGGCCGGATTCCAACAAATGGCTTGAGGCCATGAAATCCGAGATAGAATCCATGTATGAAAACAAAGTATGGACTTTGACAGACTTGCCCGATGATCGCGGCGATAGAAAATAAATGGATTTTTAAGAAGAAGACGGACGCGGATGGTAATGTTACCATCTATAAAGCTCGACTTGTCGCTAAGGGTTATCGACAAGTTCAAGGGATTGACTTCTGACGAGACATTCTCTCCGTAGCGAAGCTTAAGTCCGTCCGAATCATGTTAGCAATTGCCGCATACTATGATTATGAGATATGGCGATGGACGTCAAACGGCATTCCTTAATGGACATCTTAAGGAAGAGCTGTATATGATGCAGCCGGAAGGTTTTGTCGATCCTCGAACGCTAACAAAGTATGCAAGCTCCAGCGATCCATTTATGGACTGGTGCAAGCATCTCGGAGTTGGAACATTCGCTTTGATGAGATGATCAAAGCGTTTGGGTTTATGCAGACTTATGGAGAAGCTTGCGTTTACAAGAAAGTGAGTGGGAGCTCTGTAGCATTTCTCCTATTATATGTAGATGACATACTCTTGATGGGAAATGATCTGAAACTCTGGACAACATTAAGGCCTACTTGAACAAGTGTTTTTCAATGAAGGACCTTGGAGAAGCTGCTTATATATTAGGGATCAAGATCTATAGAGATAGATCGAGGCGCCTCATAGGTCTTTCACAAAGCACATACCTTGATAAGATTTTGAAGAGGTTCAAAATGGATCAGTCCAAGAAGGGTTCTTGCCTATGTTACAAGGTGTGAGGCTGAGCTCAGCTCACCACCGACCACTGACAAAAGATAAAGAAGAGATGAGTGTCATCCCTATGCTTCAGCCATAGGATCTATTATGTATGCCATCTGTGTACAGACCGATGTAAACCTTGCCGTAAGTTTGGTTGCAAGATACCAAAGTAATCCCGCAAGGAACACTTTGGACAGCGGTCAAGAATATCTGAAGTACCGAAAAGGACAAAGGACATGTTTTCGTTTATGGAGGAGACGAAGAGCTCATCGTAAAGGGTTACGTCGGCGCTAGCCGACTCAGATCTGGATGACTCTAAGTCACAAACCGGATACGTGTATATGTTGAATGGTGGAGCGAGAGCTGGTGCAGCCGCAAGCGAGCGTCGTGGCGGGATCTACGTGTGAAGCGGAGTACATGGCAGCCTCGGAGGCAGCGCATGAAGCGATTTGGGTGAAGGAGTTCATCACCGACCTAGGAGTCATACCCAATGCGTCGGGGCCGATCAAACTCTTCTCGTGACAACACTGGAGCTATTGCCCTTGCCAAGGAGCCCAGGTTTCACAAGAAGACCAGCACATCAAGCGTCGTTTCAACTCCATCCGTGAAAATGTTCAAGATGGAGACATAGAGATTTGCAAAGTGCACACGGATCTGAATGTCGCAGATCCGTTGACTAAACTCTCTCGCGTGCAAAACATGATCAACACAAGAACTCTATGGGTGTTCGATTCATCACAATGTAACTAGATTGGTGACTCTAGTGCAAGTGGGAGACTGTTGGAAATATGCCCTAGAGGCAATAATAAAAGGATTATTATATTTCAATGTTCATGATAATTGTCATTTGTTCATGCTATAAGCTGTATTATCCGGAAATCGTAATACACGTGTGAACACTTAGACCCAATGAGTCCCTAGTGAGCCTCTAGTTGACTAGCTCGTTGTGATCAATAGATAGTCATGGTTTCGACTATGGACATTAGATGTCGTTGATAACGGGATCACATCATTAGGAGAATGATGTGATGGACAAGACCCAATCATAAGCATAGCATAAAAGATCGTATAGTTCGTTTGCTAGAAGCTTTGCCAATGTCAAGTATCTCTTCCTTCGACCATGAGATCGTGTAACTCCGGTTACCGTAGGAGTGCCTTGGGTGTATCAAACGTCACAACGTAATCGGGTGACTATAAAGGTGCATTACGGTATCTCGAAAGTATCATTGGGTTGACACGGATCGAGGCGGGATTTGTCACTCCCTATGACGGAGAGGTATCTCTGGGCCCACTCGGTAATGCATCATCATAATGAGCTCAATGTGACCAAGGTGTTGGCCACGGGATCATGCATTGCGGTACGAGTAAAGTGACTTGCCGGTAACGAGACTGAACAAGGTATTGGGATACCGACGATCGAGTCTCGGGCAAGTAACGTACCGATTGACAAAGGGAATTGCATACAGGGTTTGATCGAATCCTCGACATCGTGGTTCAACCGATGAAATCATCGAGGAGCATGTAGGAGCCAACATGGATATCCAGACCCCGCTGTTGGTTATTGCCCGAGAGTCGTCTCGGTCATGTCTGCGTGTCTCCCGAACCCGTAGGGTCTACACACTTAAGGTTCGGTGGCGCTAGGGTTAGTAGGAAGTCAAGTATGTGACCACGAATGTTGTTCGAGTCCGGATGAGATCCCGGACGTCACGAGGAGTTCGGAAGGGTCCGTAGGTAAAGAATAATATATAGGAAGTGGTGTTTGACCATCGGGAAAGTTTGGGGTTTCGGTAAAATCTGGGACCACCGGAAGGGTCCTGGGTCCACCGGTGGGGCCACCTATCCGGAGGGCCCCATGGGCCAAAGGGAAGGAACCAGCCCACAGGGGCTGGTGCGCCCTCAGGCCCACCCCTCGCGCCTAGGGTTGAAACCCTAGGGGTGGGGCGCCCACCGGCTTGGGGGCACTCCACCCCCTTGGCCGCCGCCCCCCCTGGAGATTGGATCTCCAGGCAGCCACCAGGGGCCTATATAAAGGGGGGGAGGGAAGGGGGCTGCTATACCAACTCTCAAGGCGCAGCCCCTCCCCTCCCCAACACATCTCCTGATGAGGACATAAGTACCTTGTATATGACCAAAAATATTGCATACATGCATATTTGTCAGGTGATTTCTAGTGCAAACTATTCAATAATATATTTATATTATCCAGAACAAAAATACTTCACACATTTTTGTGTTTTGTCTAATTGCAGGTGTATGGGACATTTGTACAATCCACATATGAAGATAAGGAAGAAAGAGATGCTTATTTGCTGTTCAAAAAGTCCTCTCACGTCACTTTTGGCCCAAGAGAAGATAGAGTCCAAGTCTCTCACGTTCTGGATTCAGATTCGGACTGCACAGACATACCTGACTCAAAATGCCAACAACTTTTCATACGGACTCGAATTGGGTGATTCTTTTTTTGTTGGAAAGTAGATTTCATGCTCTTTCCATCACAATTGGAATCACCTTAAAAGCCGTCCGGAGCGTTGAGTTATGGACGAAACAATCTGACGCTGCACCAGAATCCGAGTCATACTATAAGTCCAAAGGTGTTACGTCACCTCCACTTGGGCCCATTGGCCTTGTACGACCTAGGGTTAGTTTTAGCCTGCCTTGGGACGTTCTCCCACCTTCTTGGCCGCCACCCCTTGCTCCTATATAAGTAGATCCATCTAGTAGCTTTTTCCTTGGGATTTGTTTAGTTAAAAGTTAGCCATTGCAACTTCGTGTACTTCGTTTGTGTCCAACGACCAGACCAAGACCGCTTACGGATCCCCACCTTTATCAATACTTCATACATACTCGCAATATTCAGATTGCTTTTATCATATTCTTGCTTGTTCTTCGATTTTTTGCAGGAATAGACCTTCGTGGTCAGGTTGATTGTGCTCTGGCGTGGTCAATAACCTCTCGGAGTTGGTTTAGCGATTGCTAAGGCGCAACGTCGTGCACGTTTGTAGTCGGATCGTCAAAGTCGACTTCCACCAAAGCGAAATCCACCATCTCATCGAAAGACGGCACACCTCCGCCTCTATCAAGTGGTATCAGTTTTCAGGTTGCTCGGTGAGATTTTACAGTTTTTCATAGTTTAGATCGCATCTGTCATTCGTACCTATAGTCCATGAAAAAGCCACAAAAAAGTTAGATCTGTTCATCCTTTATCCAAGCCGATCGAGCCTTTGCAATTTTCTATCCGTTGCTTGCATAGTTGAATTATCGGTTGCATCTTCGTGTCAGTTGCTGGTCTTAGTGTCTAGTTCCTTTAGAGTTTCGAGTTCTGTTCACATTAGTCACGCCGCCACTGCATCATTATCCCTTCCGCTGTCCACCATCCCATCTATTAATTTCCACCACGTGCTACGCGCTGTTCATTGTTATAATCATAGTTGAGGTCATTCACATCTTCGCCTGATCCAATCTGCATCTTATCTAGTTTGTCTTGGAAAGAGGGAGAAAAAAAAGATAGAGAAAAAAAAGAGAAAAAAGGAAAGAAAAAAAAAGAGAAAGAGAGAGAAGAAAAAGAAAAAGAAACCGTGAGAAAAAAAGAGAGAGGAAAAAAAATCGGATCTATCTAGAATCAATCTCGTACCTGAATTCGGATTGGAATCTGTTTTGCGTACTGTTCAGTAAAACAGGTGTATCTTCCTCATACGAAGTCCGTTTTGACTCCGTGAGTACTCAAATTGAAGCTAGAGACGAGCCGCATCTAAATAGTTGCAGAAGCAAGTTCAATATTTGACACCTCAAAATCGGCTTCTAAATAGGTGTTTTTGCCCTCTGAAGTTCGTGAACACAGCTTGTTCCAATTTTTCAGGCCGGTTTTAGAATTCTTTGACTCCTCATATCAACTCGGAATTGAGTGATTCTTTTTGCATTGGAAAGCTTGAGTTAGTAGCATTCTTTGAAAGAATTCATCAGAAAATTGGCTCAAACTTTTCAAGAGGAAAGTTGGAGAGAGAGTTGTTCTATGTCCTGCTTGGCGCTTGTTTTCATCATTATCTTCACTGCCGTTGTGATCTTCACTTATATCTTGCTGTCAAGAGCTACTTAGTATCCTTCATTGATGCTAGTTGTGCTACGCCGTGACCTCATTAGTGTTCTAGGCTCGCGTCTCTAGTCCGGTCTAGCCTAGGACCAGCACAGTACCGTCGTTGAGCGTTTATTCAACATTGCATCTTTGAATTGATTATTGCTAAATTTTTGCTACCATATATAGCCAACCCAGCTCCACATATTTCTACACGGGTATCGACGTTCCCCGGCAATCGCTTTACACAATCTTCAGAGTTACTTGACACCGCTGGTTGCCTGTCACCACCGCCGCATGGTAAGAACTTGTAAGATATTGATATTTGCTTTCTTGTGAGCACTTTACAACCACATCCTAGTAGTTCATAGGAACATTATTCTGGAATTTTGTTTCTTGTTTCTACTAATCATGACAGGTTCTGGAGATAGAAGTTCTTGGACGATGGACACATCTTCACCATCACGAGAGTTGGGACAACACACACAACCACATGGTCAGGTTATCTCTTTACCGTCATTTGAGGGTAGATTTAATCCTGCTATTTATCTAGCTTGGGAGTTTGAAGTAGAACAAGTTTTAGTAACCATGACTTTTACGAACTTGGCGAGTACGAGCTGCCACTAGAGCATTTACTGGTTTTGCTTCAGTTTGGTGGAGTGTGCATTGTAAGAAAAATATTGATAACCAACCCACAACTTGGAAAGATTTGAAAGATGTAATGAGAAAACAGTTTTTTCCTCCTTACTATCGTCGTGAATTGCATCGCAAATTTGAACAATTTAAACAAGGCAATAACACTGTTCATACTTACTACCAAGAGTTCAAATCTTATATGCATCATTGTGACATAGAAGAATCTGAGGATGATACAATGAATAGATTTTTTGGTGGTTTGAACCATGATATTCAGGCAAGATTTCAGTATATTCCTCGTTGCATTACCGGTATGTATGTTCGTGCTTGTACCTTTGAGAGACAGTTACAGGAGGATGCATTGGGTGACTACAGCAACTACTATTCCAGTTCATGCTCACCACCGTCGGTTGGTTCCTCCACCGTTGCACCTACTAGAGAAGCCCCACCTCGGATTGTGAGCACGACATCATCTCAAGAGTATGGTGCATTGTCTACGTCTGTACCTACATCAGCTACGTCTTTGCGACAAGGTAACAGTAAAGGTATTGATGATATAACTTTACATGAGAATGATGCATCCGTAGTTAACTTGAATGCATCATGTGTTGAGTTACCTCGTGATTTGAGCACATCACCTATTTTAGAGAATCTTGAAACTGTCATGAATGCGTCATGTGATCAAACAACTGAAATACCAACAATTTTGAGTGCACCCATTGAATTAACTGTTGATGCAAAAGAATCAATGTTTAATCATTTTGATATGACCTCTAATCTTGGTGATGATTCTGTGTCGAATGACTCATTGCATGTTTGCTTATCTAAGCATGTTGTAGCATGTAAATTTGATTCAAATAAGGTTTATTCACCAATGTTGGGATGGTTTAATGATGAACATTGTCAATCTTTTGAAATAAATAAGAGCTTCACTTATATGTGCAAACTGAGTTGCAATATTTTCATGCCTTCTAGTTCTTGTGCTAATTTGTTGGCTTTAGATTTTATGAACTATGCAAGTTACTCATCTATTCATGTGTCATATATGCAAAAATCAAGGGAAGTAATAATGGATGACGTATACATATACAACATGTACACCTTGTCTCTTTTGTTAGCCACATTTCAGATTAAGCAACGCCGAGGACGGCTTTATTTTCAAAAAGGGGAGGATGATGAGGACATAAGTACCTTGTATATGACCAAAAATATTGCATACATGCATATTTGTCAGGTGATTTCTAGTGCAAACTATTCAATAATATATTTATATTATCCAGAACAAAAATACTTCACACACTTTTGTGTTTTGTCTAATTGCAGGTGTATGGGACATTTGTACAATCCACATATGAAGATAAGGAAGAAAGAGATGCTTATTTGCTGTTCAAAAAGTCCTCTCACGTCACTTTTGGCCCAAGAGAAGATAGAGTCCAAGTCTCTCACGTTCTGGATTCAGATTCGGACTGCACAGACATACCTGACTCAAAACGCCAACAACTTTTTCATACGGACTCCGAATTGGGTGATTCTTTTTTTGTTGGAAAGTAGATTTCATGCTCTTTCCAGCACAATTGGAATCACCTTAAAAGCCGTCCGGAGCGTTGAGTTATGGACGAAACAATCTGACGCTGCACCAGAATCCGAGTCATACTATAAGTCCAAAGGTGTTACGTCACCTCCACTTGGGCCCATTGGCCTTGTACGACCTAGGGTTAGTTTTAGCCTGCCTTGGGACGTTCTCCCACCTTCTTGGCCGCCACCCCTTGCTCCTATATAAGTAGATCCATCTAGTAGCTTTTTCCTTGGGATTTGTTTAGTTAAAAGTTAGCCATTGCAACTTCGTGTACTTCGTTTGTGTCCAACGACCAGACCAAGACCGCTTACGGATCCCCACCTTTATCAATACTTCATACATACTCGCAATATTCAGATTGCTTTTATCATATTCTTGCTTGTTCTTCGATTGTTTGCAGGAATAGACCTTCGTGGTCAGGTTGATTGTGCTCTGGCGTGGTCAATAACCTCTCGGAGTTGGTTTAGCGATTGCTAAGGCGCAACGTCGTGCACGTTTGTAGTCGGATCGTCAAAGTTGCCTCCACCAAATCGATAGTTATCATCTCATCGAAAGATCGGGACACCCCGCCTCTATCATCTCCTCCTCCGTAAGAGCACGGCGAAGCCCTGTCGGAGTACTGCTTCTCCACCATCACCACGCCGTCGTGCTGCCGGTGGAGCTGTCTTCCTCAACCTCTCCTTCCCCCTTGCTGGATCAAGAAGGAGGAGACGTCGCTCGTCCCGTACGTGTGTTGAACGCGGAGGTGCTGTCCGTTCAGCACTTGGCATCGGTGATCTGAATCACGTTCGAGTACGACTCCATCATCACCTTGCAAGCTTCCGCACGCGATCTACAAGTGGTATGTAGATGCTATCTCTCTCCCGTTACTCGTTGCTTAGATGAACTCATAGATGGATCTTGGTGAAGCCGTAGGAAAAATTTTAATTTTCTGCAACGTTCCCCAACAGTAACTTCCTTTTGAAGGAAATTCGAGAGATTATATTGCTTATAGACATTAGCCCCCCTGGTAGGGACAAACGTACCATTCTGCAGATGCTCTATGATCCGAGCAATCTCATTTGGCCGTGAATTGAAGAAAATCCAGCGGCTATATGCCTTATTCTCCTTGTTTTCGCCGGATGGCATGCTGTAGCTCACGCGCGTGAAAGCCAAGAACAAAAGGGCATTCATGGCATCGGTGAATATATGTGTGGAAGCGATATCTCCTCTATAGAGGACAAGAAATTTTGGGGCAATCAGGCAAAAAGCGCACGAGAAAATGAAGTACTTTCAAGGACTGCCATCGAATGGACAGATGTTCACTAAAACGGTCATAATTTTGTCATTCGGAGTCTGTGTCGGACCCACAAGTACTCAAACTGCTCGTGGCGAGCGCGCGAAACCAGAAAATACTCCCCGCTTGCGCCAGGAGGCCCGGACTGCCCTCAAATACGGCCTTAAGCAGGACTTTTTGGCCCTGAAAGTCAAAGAACACCATTCGTCGCTGTTTTTCAGACAAGTTTCTGAACCCATTGGCACTTCATTTTGAATGAAATTCGAGAGATTATGTTGCTTATAGACATTATCCCCCCTGGTAGGGACAAACGTACCTTTCTGCAGATGCTCTATGATCCGGGCAATCTCATTTGGCCGTAAATTGAAAAAATATATTATGGCTATATGCCTTATTCTCCTTGTTTTCGCCGGATGGCACGCTGTAACTCATGCACGTGAAAGCCAAGAACAAAAGGGCATACCTGGCATCAGCCAATATATATGTGGAAACGATATCTCCTCTATAGAGGACAAGAAATTTTGGGGCAATCAGGCAAAAAGCGGACGAGAAAATGAAGTACTTTCAAGGACTGCCATAGAATGGAGAGATGTTCACTAAAACGGTCCTAATTTTGTCATTCGGAGTCCGTGTCGGACCCACAAGTACTCAAACTGCTCGTGGCGAGCGCACAAATCCTGAACATACCCCCCGCTTGCGCCAGGAGACCCGGAGTGCCCTCAAATACGGCCTTAAGCAGGACTTTTTGGCCCTGAAAGTCAAAGAACATCATTCGTCGTTATTTTTCAGACAAGTTTCTGAACCGGTTGCCACTTCCTTTTGAAGGAAATTCGAGAGATTATATTGCTTATAGACATTAGCCCCCCTGGTAGGGACAAACGTACCAATCTGCAGATGCTCTATGATACGAGCAATCTCATTTGGCCGTAAATTGAAGAAAATCCAGCGGCTATATGCCTTATTTTCCTTGTTTTCGCCGGATGGCATGCTGTAGCTCATGCGCGTGAAAGCCAAGAACAAAAGGGCATTCATGGCATCGGTCAATATATGTGTGGAAGCGATATCTCCTCTATAGAGGACAAGAAATTTAGGGGCAATCAGGCAAAAAGCGCACGAGAAAAGGAAGTACTTTCAAGGACTGCCATCGAATGGACAGATGTTCACTAAAACGGTCATAATTTTGTCATTCGGAGTCTGTGTCGGACCCACAAGTACTCAAACTGCTCGTGGCGAGCGCGCGAAACCAGAAAATACTCCCGCTATGCGCCAGAGGCCCGGACTGCCCTCAACACGGCCTTAAGCAGGACTTTTTGGTACGAAAGTCAAAGAACACCATTAAATCGCTGTTTTTCGGACAAGTTTCGAACCCATTGGCACTTCATTTTGAAGGAAATTCGAGAGATTATGTTGCTTATAGACATTATCCCCTGGTAGGGACAAACGTACCTTCTGCAGATGCTCTATGATCCGGCAATCTCATTTGGCCGTAAATTGAAGAAAATCCGTGACTATATGCCTTATTCTCCTTGTTTTCACGGATGGCACGCTGTAACTCATGCGTGAAAGCCAAGAACAAAAGGGCATACCGCATCAGCCAATATATATGTGGAAACGATATCTCCTCTATAGAGGACAAGAAATTTTAGGGCAATCGGGCAAAAGCGGACGAGAAAATGAAGTACTTTCAAGGGCGCCATAGAATGGAGAGATGTTCACTAAAACGGTCCTAATTTTGTCATTGAGTCCGTGTCGGACCCACAAGTACTCAAACTGCTCGTGGCGAAAGCACAAATCTGAACATACCCCCGCTTGCGCCGGGGAGACCGGAGTGCCCTCAAATACGGCCTTAAGCAGGACTTTTTGGCCCTGAAAGTCAAAGAACATCATTCGTCGTTATTTTTCAGACAAGTTTCTGAACCGGTTGCCACTTCCTTTTGAAGGAAATTCGAGAGATTATATTGCTTATAGACATTAGCCCCCCTGGTAGGGACAAACGTACCAATCTGCAGATGCTCTATGATACGAGCAATCTCATTTGGCCGTAAATTGAAGAAAATCCAGCGGCTATATGCCTTATTTTCCTTGTTTTCGCCGGATGGCATGCTGTAACTCATGCGCGTGAAAGCCAAGAACAAAAGGGCATTCATGGCATCGGTCAATATATGTGTGGAAGCGATATCTCCTCTATAGAGGACAAGAAACTTTAGGGTAATCAGGCAAAAAGCGCACGAGAAAAGGAAGTACTTTCAAGGACTGTCATCGAATGGACAGATGTTCACTAAAACGGTCATAATTTTGTCATTCGGAGTCTGTGTCGGACCCACAAGTACTCAAACTGCTCGTGGCGAGCGCGCGAAACCAGAAAATACTCCCCGCTTGCGCCAGGAGGCCCGGACTGCCCTCAAATACGGCCTTAAGCAGGACTTTTTGGCCCTGAAAGTCAAAGAACACCATTCGTCGCTGTTTTTCAGACAAGTTTCTGAACCCATTGGCACTTCATTTTGAAGGAAATTCGAGAGATTATGTTGCTTATAGACATTATCCCCCCTGGTAGGGACAAACGTACCTTTCTGCAGATGCTCTATGATCCGGGCAATCTCATTTGGCCGTAAATTGAAGAAAATCCGGCGGCTATATGCCTTATTCTCCTTGTTTTCGCCGGATGGCACGCTGTAACTCATGCACGTGAAAGCCAAGAACAAAAGGGCATACCTGGCATCAGCCAATATATATGTGGAAACGATATCTCCTCTATAGAGGACAAGAAATTTTGGGGCAATCAGGCAAAAAGCGGACGAGAAAATGAAGTACTTTCAAGGACTGCCATAGAATGGAGAGATGTTCACTAAAACGGTCCTAATTTTGTCATTCGGAGTCCGTGTCGGACCCACAAGTACTCAAACTGCTCGTGGCGAGCGCACAAATCCTGAACATACCCCGCTTGCGCTTCAAATCTGCAATGTTAAAAGAGTAGGACTAACCCCAAAATCTGCGAGCAACTCAAGTTTATATGCATTATCATTTACTTTCTCCAACACCTTAAAGGGACGGCAACGCGTGGCATTAGCTTTGATTTGCAAATCGAAATCTATCCTTACATAAATGTAACCAAACAAAGATCTCGGTGCAAACACAACATGTTTTCTACCCTTATCTCACGACAAGTTTATATTTAGCATTCATCGCTCAATGTTTTCCTTGAGTTAACTCAGTGCATTTTTAAAATCAATTCAACACGTTCTTTATCAAAATTAACCTTCTCGAAGATGGAAGCAAACAAATCAATAGGTTGCACGGTAGGAAACCATACACAACTACAAAGGAGCATCTTAGTAATGAGAATGCAATGAGCGATTATAAGAAAATTCAATATAGGCATGCATTCCTCCCACATTTCTTATTTTTCTTTAGAAGACCCCTAAGCATAGTAGACAATGTTCTATAACTACTTCAGTTTGTCCATCAGTTTGGGGGTGACAAGTAGTACTAAAAAGCAGTTTAGTCCCCAAGCAGCATAAACATCTCCAAAAGTGGCTAAGAAATTTAGTATCCACGATCTGAAACAATAGTATTTGGCACACCCATACAGCGTGAATAATATCACGAAAGAACAAATCAGCAACATTGTGACATCCTCGGCTTTTATGACATGGTAAAGTGTGTGCCATTTTTGAGAAATCTATCCACGGCAACAAATATGACTATCCCTCCTTCTTTGTTCTGGTAAACCTAAACAAAGAGTCCATAGAATATATCCTCCCAAAGACACTGAGTGCAGGCAAAGGCATATATAAACCATGAGGTTTGAGTCGTGAATCAACTTTTTGACATGTGGTGCAGTGAGTAATAAAGCGCTCAACATCCGTCTCATCTTTGGCCAAAAAAGAAATGTATGTCCTTAGTAAAGTCTCGTCCTCCGTCTTCTTCAAGCCAAAGTGTCCCAGTAAGTCCTCCTCCATCGCCTCTGCTGCAACTTATAAAAGGCAAGAGCGGAGCTAGGCTGGAATGCATTAGCTTGTTATACGGAACACAAATCCATCATTAACGACAAACTTGTTCCGTATTTCTTCCCTTCTTTACAATTACGCAATACATCTTTAAAATCAGCATCATGCACATATTGATCTTTGATGGTCTCCAAACCAAATATTTTGAAATCAAGTTGTGGCAGCATAGTATAGAGAGACAATGCGCCAGCAATAACATTTTCTTTACCCTTCTTGTGTTTAATGACGCAAGAGAAAGTCTCAATGAATTCAACCCATTTAGCATGTCTACGATTAGGTTTAGCTTGAATTTTAATATGTTTCAAAGATTCATTCAGTCAGAATGTATAAAAAATTCTTTGGGTTATAAATAAGGTTGCCATGTTTCTAAAGTCCGAACAAGAGCATATAATTCTTTATCATAAGTAGAGTAATTCAGACTAGGCCCTCAATTTTTGAGAAAAGTATACCTGAGGTTTGCCATCTTGTAATAACACACCTCTAATCCAATTCCACTAGCATCACATTCAAGCTCAAAAGTCTTATTAAAATCGAGAAGTTGGAGTAAAGGCATGTGTCAACAAGCTTTCAATACCGTGAAGGAGGCTTCTTCTGTCAGGTATCCCAAACAAAAGGCACATCCTTCTTTGTAAGCTAGTTGAGAGGTGCGACAATGGTCTGAAATCTCTCACGCCTACTAAAACAAGCCGAGGCCAAAACTCCTCACTTGTATGACCGTTTGGGCTGCGGCCAACTCTCAATAAGCTTCAATCTTGGCTTTATCAACTTCAATTCCTGTGGAGTAACAACATAGCCAGAAAAGATACTCGATCGGTGCAAAGGTGCACTTCCCAAGGTTACCAAACAAGCGTGCATCACGTGAGCATTAAAAACAACACGTAAATGTTCCAAATGTTCTTCCAAAGATTTGGTATAAATCGATATATCATCAAAATAGACTACCAAAATCGTCCAATGAAAGCACGTAAAACTTGTTCATTAATCTCATGAAAGTACTAGGTGCATTAGTTAACCCAAAAGGCATGACTAACCACTCATATAATCCAAACTTAGTTTTAAATGTTGTTTTCCATTCATCTCCCAATTTCATCTGAATTTGATGGTATCCACTCATAAATCAACTTTGGAGAATATTGTAGACCACTCAATTCATCAAGCATATCATCTAGCCTAGGAATAGGGTGGCGATAACGAATAGTAATATTATTGATGCCTCCACAATCAACACAATCGTGGTACCATCCTTTTTCGGCACTAGAATAATAGGAACACACAAGGACTAAGGGATTGCGTATATAACCTTTGTCGAGCAGCTCCTTCTTGCGCATAATCTCCTTCGTCTCCTCTGGATTGATGCGGTATGGTGCACGGTTGGGTAATGATGCAGGAATTAAGTCAATTTGATGCTCAATCCCTCGAATAGGTGGTAATCCGGTGGCACGTCTTGTGGAAAGGCGTCGTGAACTCTGCAAAATGTTAGTGACGCAGGGGCAAAGAAGGAAACACGTCCTCGAATGAAAATAATGCCTCTTTGCACACAAAAGCATAGCAAATAGATTTGCTAAAATCTAGCTCATCAATATCAGATTTGGTGGCAAGTAAACATGCACTTTTCAATTTAATTTGAAGCAACGATAGATGGTTTATTATTAGGCTTCATGTGTTGCTCAAATTCTTTTCCACAATCTGATTTTCACTCTTATTTTTCTCCTGTTTTGCTTTATTAGATCTATTAATATCATCTTTCAAAATGGACTCGGAGTCATAGGAAGCAAAGTAATATTTTTATCCTTATGAACAAGAGTATCTTGATTGTTTCTACCATGGTGTCTGAAATTTTTATCAAATTGCCATGGTCTACCAAGTAACAAGGAACATGCTTGCATAGGTACCACATCACAATCAACATAATCAGCATATGTAGAGATACTAAAATGCACACGAGCGATGCGTGTTACCTTCACCTTGCATGTTGTTGAACCATTGGATGTAGTAAGGATGTGGATGTGGTCTTGTGGTGAGATAGCTTCTCCACCATCTCCATGCTAGCCAAGTTGTTGCAGCTCCTCCATCTATGATGGCGAATAGAGCGTTCCTTCACAACTCCTTTGTATGGAACAAATTATGCCTCTGATTTTGCTCAGCTTGTGTAACCTGCACACTCAAAACCGTTGAGCAACTAAACATTCATACTGTCGGCATCTTGACAGCCATGTATTGTGTCTCATGATCAGAATCATCTCCACCGTGTTCCTCATGTGTAATAAGGCCAAAGTCTCCTCATCATAGTCACTAGCGGACTCATACCCACCATCCTCGGTAGCAATCATCACTGCGCTGAGATTTGCATTCTCTGCATAAAATGTCCTCTTCCCTTACGACGACAAATAATATCACTTGTGTGCCTGTGCGCCATGGAAGAAGAAGAGCTCTGATGCGCCAGGCGGTGTGCTCTTGGCGAGATAGTGGTGGT
>JAHHZJ010002644.1:0-98051 GCA_021437245.1 Aegilops speltoides
GGTACCCCAAAGCGGGAGTAATAGTCCATAAAGCAGTCGAGCAGACCAAAAACCACGAGTGTTGACGGCAAACCGTAAATGCACCCGGAGTTAGCTAATTGTGGAAATCGCTCGGGTCCGAAAACCGTGAGTAATAGTCGAAATTGACGAGAATTGGCCAAAATTGTGAGTGTTGATGACCGACACGTAAGCGACCTCTGGGTTCAACAACCATGAAATCGCCGGGACCACAAAGCGGTGAGTAATAGTCCACGAAGCGGGTGAGAATCGACAAAAACCGCGGTGTTGATGACCGACCGTCGCGCACCGGGGTTCATTAATCATGGAAATCACTCGGGACCCAAAAATAGTGTGTAATAGTCCACTAAGCGGGCGAAATTGGCCAAAAGCTGCAGTGTTGATGGCGGACACATAAGCACACCTTAGGGTTGAACAACTATGGAAATAAACGGGACCCCAAAGCGGGGAGTAATAGTGCATCAAGCGAATTGAGAATTGGCCAAAACTATGAGTGTTGACGATGGACACGTAAACACACCTCGGGGATCGTCAAGTAAATCACTCTGGGACCCCAAAGCGGCGAGTAATAGTGCAAGCGGACGAGAATCGGCCAAAATTATGAGTTTTGATAGCAAACACCGTAAGCGCACCACGGGGTTCGTCAATCATGGAAATCACATCGGGACCCAAAAATTGAGTAATAATCCAAGAAAGCGGCGAATCGGTTGAAGCTAGCCTAAGTCTTGACGACCAACACATAAAAGCACACCTTGGGGTTCTAAAACCATGGAAATCCTTTGGGACCCCAAAGCGGTGAGTAATAGTCCATGAAAGCGAATCGAGAATCGACAAAAACCATGAGTGTTGATGGTGACACGTAAATACACCGGGGTTAGTTACTCGTGCAAATCGCTCAGGGACCGGAAACAATGAGTAATAATCCACGAAACTAACTAGAATTGGCCAAAATTGTGAGTGTTGATGACCAACACGTAAATGCACCGGGGTTAAATCGGTAGTGAAAATCGCCGGGGCCCCAAAAGCGAGTCATCTGCGAGAAGCGGGCGAGAATCGGCCCATCTGCGAGTGTTGATGATGAACACATAAGCACACCTTGGGTTCGGCAACAATGGATATCGCTTTGGGACCCCAAAACAGTGAGTAATAGTCCATGAAGCGAATTGAGAATCGACAAAAACCATAGTGTTGATGACCGACCGTAAGCGCACCGGTGTTAGTTAATCATGGAAATCACTCGGGACCCCAAAAGTGAGTAATAGTCCATGAAATTGGCGAGAATCGGCCAAAGCTGCAGTGTTGATGACCCACGGTAAAAGCGCACCTTGGGGTTCAACAACTATGAAATAAACCGGGACCCCAAAGCGGGGAGTAATAGTCCATGAAGCGGGCGAATTGGCGGAAGCGTGAGTGTTAACGATGGACCGTAAACTCACCTCGAGGATCGTCAGCCGTGGAAATCGATCAGGACCCCAAAGCGCTGAGTAATAGTGCATGAAGCGGACGAGAATCGGTAACATTGTGAGTGTTGATGGCCAAACCGCGTGCGCACCCAGGTTCGTCGACCATGGAAATCACTCCGGGACCCCAAAATTGAGTAATAATCCAAGAAACGGGCCAGAATCGGCCCGAACTGCGAGTCTCGACGACCAACACATAAGCACACCTTGGGGTTCGACAACCATGGAAATCCCTTTGGGACCCCAAAACGGTGAGTAATAGTCTTGAAAGCGAATTGAGAATCGAAGAAAACCACGAGTGTGGATGGCCAAACACGTAAATGCACCCGAGGTTAGTTAATTGTGGAAATCGCTCACGGGACCCGAAAGCGGTGAGTACTAGTCCAGGAAATTGACCAGAATTGGCGAAAATTGTGAGTGTGGATGAGCGACACGTAAACACACCTCGGGGTTCAACAACCATGGAAATCGCTTTGGGACCCCAAAATGGTGAGCAATAGTCCATGAAAGCGAGGTGAGAATCGACAAAAACCGCGGTGTTGATGGCCGACCCGTAAACGCACCCCGGGGTTCGTTAATCATGGAAATCACTCCAGGACCCCAAAACAGTGAGTAATAGTCCATGAAATGGGCCAGAATCAGCCAAAACTGCGAGTGTTGATGACCAACACGTAAGCCCACATTGGGGTTCAATAAGCATGGATATCGCTTTGGGACCCCAAAGCGGCGTGTAATAGTCCACAAGCGGGTCGAGAATAGACAAAAACGCGAGTGTTGGCGGTGACTGCGTTAACGCACCCAGCGGTTCGTTAATCGTGGAAATCACTCGAGACCCCAAAGCGGTGAGTAATAGTCCATGAAGCGGGCGAGAATCGGCCAAAAGCTGCGAGTGTTGATGGCCAGAAGCGGTAAGCGCACCTTAGGGTTCAGCAACTATAAATAAACGAGACCCCAAAGCGGGAGTAATAGTCAAAGCGGGCGAGAATTGGCCAAAGCGTGAGTGTTGATGATGGACACGTAAGCGCACCTCGGGTTTTCGTCAGTGGAAATCCATTGGGACCCCAAAGCGCTGAGTAATAGTTCATAAAGCGGACCAGAATCGGCCAAAATTGAAGTGTTGATGACCCTGCGTAAATGCACCAGGGTTAAATCAATCATGGAAATCACTCGGGACCCAAAAGCGACTAATAATCCAAAAAGCGGGCGAGAATGGCCCAAAGCTGCAGTCTTGACGACCAACACATAAGCACACCTTGGGGTTGAAAACAATGGAAATCCATTGGGACCCCAAAGCGGTGAGTAATAGTCCATAAGCGGGTCGGGATAGACAAAAACCACAGTGTTGATGGTATCGGTGTCAAAACCGGTGGATCTCGGGTAGGGGTCTCGGCTGTGTGTCTAGGCGGATGGTAACAAGAGCGAGGACACAATGTTTTACCAGTTGGGCCCTCTCGATGGAGGTAAAACCCTAAATCTGCTTGATTAATATTGATGATATGGGTAGTACAAGAGTAGATCTACCACGAGATCAAGGAGGCTAAACCCTAGAAGCTAGCCTATGGTATGATTGTTGAGATGTATGTTGTCCTCTGGACTAAAGCCCTCCGGTTTATATAGACACGGAGAGGGCTAGGGTTACCTGAGTCGGTTACAATGGTAGGAGATCTACATATCCGTATTGCCAAGCTTGCCTTCCACGCCAAGGAAAGTACCATCAGGACACGGCGAGTCTTCAATCTTGTATCTTAGTGATGCAGGAGTCCGGCGGATATTGATAGTCCGGCTGTCAGGACACCCCTAATCGAGGACTCCTCGGTGGCCCCGAACCGGGCTTCAAAGGCGATCGTCCGGTAGCGTTTATAGTCTTGGCGTTGCAAGCGGGTTCTCCTTCAAATTCCATGTACTGCCGAATAGTGTAAAACTTCATCTTGAATCTTGTGTTCCTCGGCTTCTCGCCAAATAATGGCCCTCTTCCATCGTGCATACAGATCACGAAAAGCAGGTGTCTTTGCATTTGACCCCTAATTGTGCGAGTTGTCCGCCTATAAAAGAGCAGAATCCAGATCAAACGCCGTCTTCCTCCAGCGTATACTCCATCGAGCGCCTCGACCTAGAAATCCATTCCACCATGGATTGTCAATGCGGCTCTTCTTCACGCGCCCGGCCGCCATGGGGGTGGAGGAGGTGCTCTATTTACGCACAATGAGCTAGTGAAGCTCCAAATAGAGGTTTCTCCTCGGCCTTCATGGTTCGATCCGGGCGGACTGGTTACTTATCAAGGTGGGAGGCGGGCGGAGGACACTCAAGCCCCAATAAGGAGGGCGAGTGTGCTTTGTCCCTATCGATAAGGGGCTCGGTTTCCAATACATCCGTTCCTCGCGGGCTCTGAAGTTCTCGGACTCAGCTCCACCACCTCGCGCGCCTCTGTGTTGCATATCATGAGCTCGTAGCTCTTTGTGAGCTATTCACTGGGCATCGAGCCCCATTTTGCATTATGGAAGAGGCTGTTTTGCCTCGTGCCCGTTCTCATCGAGGTCCATATATCATGTGAGGCTGCACGAAATATGGCGCATTAAAGGGACCGGAAACCTATCCGGTACTCCCAAGAAAGCGTCAGAAGGCTGGCCCTCGAAGTGGTTTTATATAGAGCGCCCAGCTGCGGATCCGATTCGGATCGGTCTCCGGAGTTTAGTCTGCTCCTGGAAGAAAGCGCCTCGGTGGCGCCCATGAGCCCGATTGGAGAAGACAAGGCGTCCACTTTGCTTGATGGGCGGATAAGATTAATGGCTCATTCGGCTTGACCATGATGAGTCATGGCGACATGCATCAGCGAGGGTACAACCAACTGCTGATCTGAGAGGCCACCCTATGTGGGATTACAGCAGGGAGGGCGATTCTGCGACACGGCCGCAAGGGCGGATTCAGCAGGGATCTGGTGAAGATCTGTCCGGCCTGTACAAGGGGACAAGGAGGATTTCCTTGAGCAGACCCTTTGAATGGGTTTTCCATGATCAACCCGGAGGATGGGTAAGTGAACACCTCGAAGGGCTCAACCCATGCTTTGAAGTTTAAGCTTCTTATATTATGTCTTGGTGCGGGATCTCGCGGATTGTGGAGGACATGGTGAGTCCTACTCCGCAACACTGTGGATCGGAAGGATCCACAGGTCCGACCTCCGAAAGGACCGGACATCAAGGTGGAGCTGATCGGCGGGGTGTATCACCGGTGAGCATAGACAATGCTTTGAGTACGCCATTCTGGCAGACTACCGGACTAAGTCCGGCTTCCCGAGTGACCGCGTGAAGTCCGGACACGGTATCTCTTCTGCCCATCTCGACCTTGTGAGCGATGGTATTTTGCGGGAGCGCCTTTCTGGCGAGAAGCGAGCCAGCGATGGCTGACCAGCGAGTCGATCTGAACCGGCGGCGGAAAAGGATCATAATCTGAATGAAGCGTCGCCGCAAAAGTATAGCTCGTATTTGAATTTTGAACAACGTTAGAAGCGCTGAGTGCTCATGATCTTTGTAGGAGAAAAATCGCCCGTCGGACTGCGGCCAGAATTGCCGATCCGACCAACACGGCGAGCTCGGCGCTCGAATGGAGGGAGGCAAGCGCCAAGGCGAGGCGGATCCTTCTCCAGCGGAGGATACCAAACCAGTATCGCCACCAAGTCGAGGTGGAGGCGCCATGAAACATAGGTGCCGTCTGAGAGTATTTCAAGCGTGCTTTTCCCGAGGCATTGGATGCCTTTAGCAGAGAGCCAGCGCATCTTGATGCTGCTCAAAATGGTTTTACGAGCCACGGGCGGTATGTGAAGACATCTGGGTAAAGGAATTTTAATGGTTGTATATACGGTAGCCCAAGAGACTTAAAGTAGTTATGCTAAGCTGATTGAAGGATCATTGGAAATTCAGGCATAACGAGAAGAAGCCCGGTGTCTCGGCAATTTGCAAGATTCTAAGGCCCAACGAGGGCGCACTTGCTGCTTGAGGAGGAGCGAAAAGACCCCTCTGGTAACACATTTTATTAATAAATATAAGCAGCATGTGTGGCGTCTTGCATGAGTCTAATAATGACATTGCAGTACCGCGGACAAGATCCAGACGAGCAAGCATTACTCGCCATGACTATAGGCGGCGAGAGTGTCTTGAATAGGGTTAGTGAGAAAGAACAAGCTCGGGATGCCAGCATAAGCTCGGCGAAGAGTTGAAAAGCGCTCGAGGCCGAGCTGTCGGCTCCGATTAAGGAGAATCAGCGGACCGTCGCGGCATTTATAGTAAGTGCTTGGCGAACTCTTTTGAAAAGAAGAGTTGGCGAGGAAATATTTTGACATGATATGTCTTGTAGGTATACTCACGGGTGCGTCCTGCGGAGAAGATGCCCATATCAATGGGTGATCAACTTCGAACTGTTGCAGCTACTCGAGCGAGTTCGTGAGGCAATGGCGGAACCGTTCGGGCTTTATGGCCAGCCCTCACCCTACCCAGGGCCTCGGGAGCTTCTTGAGCTGCTGAAGGGAGTCTTGGCGCTTCCGTTTGTGGAAGATTTAAACTTGCCGTCAAGGTGCCGAGGAGGCTTGGGCCATGGTGAAGGCAGCGGTACAATAAGCGGACCCCAACCACATGGCGAAGTTGGACGGTGGGGCCCGATGGGAAGGAGATCCTGTGAGTTTAGTATACAGCCAAGTAGAGTTGGCTGCTAAATTTTCAGCGGAATTTGTAAACTAGACAGCACTGTTAGGCAGGATTGAGGAGAATACAATCAATAAATTTGACAATGTATGTTATCCTTTAAAGTGACATGTGAAATGCCTTCTAGCGGATTGTAGATCGTTTGCCTTTGCCGACCTTTTAAGCCGACCTCGGGACCCTAGAGTCGGGGTGTGTCGAATACCTTTTGGTTGAGAAACAACCGTGGTATGCATGGAGACCAGGCGTAGGGGTCATTAGTGCTTTATCGGACAAGTGCCCAACTAGTTATGTTATATTACATGGTTAGTAGAAACATCTTCCGGCGAGAATAGTTCCGTTAAGGGTTCCTTTCCTTTGGGAGGCATGCCTAAAGTGCATGTCGGACTGCAAAAAGCGATAAAACATCTGAGGGGCAAATAGATAAATAGGTAAAAATTCATCTTTTAAGTCACCGACCGAATATTCCCTTAAAACGCTAGCTTTCGGCTTCACCCAATCTGAGGTACACATCCGGTGACCAGCGATAACAATGTGATGAGGTGCTCCTTTACCTCCTAGCCGAACAATCGGGAGCGTGGGGTAAGCAGGAGCCGAGCACCCAACAGCCAAAACTTAAGTCATATCGATGCATATAATGGCGAGTAAAAGGTACATGTGGAAGCTTGACACATGTGTTGGGTATGAAACCGGATAATTGAGCTTACGTAAAAAAGCCCCTGGAATAATGAGTGCGGATGGCACATCATGCGTATACAAAGAATGCAAAAATAGGCCGGAAGGGCTTTTAAGTGAAAAAGGATAAAGAGAAACAAAAGACAGCGAAGTATAAAAAGTTTGGGCCGGGGAAGGGGCGAACTCTTAGTCGGCGCTAGGCATAGAATCGTCGAATGGGGCTGCGTTCCATGGGTTCGGCTCGAGTCGGTTATCAAGCGCATTTAAATAAACGGTATGCTCCATGAGTCGATACTTGATCGATAATGAAGGGGCCCTCCATACGGGCTTGAGCTTGTCCTTTTTCTTGTCCGTGAGCGTAGAACTAGTTCACCAGCGTTGTAAGTCTTGGCCCGTGCTTCTGCTTTGATATCTTGAACTCTTGTTGATAGAATCGAGCGAGCCTTGGCGGCGTCACGTTCTTCCTCAATGTGTCCAAGCTGTCCTGCCGATCAAGCTCGGCCTCTCTTTCCTCATACATGCGCTTTTCGAGGTGAGTCATAAATAATGTCCTGAGGCAAGACTGCCTCTGCGCCGTATACCATAAAAATGGTGTGAATCCGGTGAAATGCGGTTAGGCGTTGTCGCAGCCCCAGTCTGGTCGAGCTCCTCGACCCATTATCGTCGGTTTAGTGAGTGACCTCACTAGTGCGGGTTTAATGCGCTCATTATTAGACCATTTGCTCTTTCCACTTGACCGTTGGTTTGAGGGTGATAGGCGGGCGTAGTCGAGCTTGATGCCCATATTTTTGCACGAGGACTTAACCTCGTCGGCTGTGAAGTTCGTGCCGTTGTCGGTGATGATCTTGTGGGGACTACTTATGTAGCAGTGTACAACCCTTATATAAAGTCTATCACTGGTCGGACTCTGCCGTTTTGACGGTTTGGCCTCTATCCATTTGGTGAACTTATCCACCATGACCAATAGGTACTTTTTCTTGTGGGTTCCCCCTTTAAGGGGTCCAACCATATCAAGCCCCGGACATGAGCGGCGGGTAATGGGTATGGTTTTGAGGCGGTGGGTGGCATATAGCTCTGATTAGCAAAGAGGTGACAACTAGCATCGCTGGACCAAGTCTGTGCGTCTGCGAGCCGTCGGCCAATAAAATCTGTCTGGAATGCCTTTACTACAAGGGCCGGGCTGCTGCGTGGTGTCCGCCTAGTCGGCATAATTTCAGCCGGGAGGTTTCGCCCTTCTTCTTGGAGATACACCTTTGAAGGACTCGGTGGTACTTTTCTTATAAAGTTCTCCCTCGTGGACCTTGTGGGCCTTGATCGCGGACTATCTGTGGGCCTCATTTTGGTCTTGGGAAGTTCCTGCCTAAGTAAGTAGGCTATGAAAGGTTACATCCATGTGGCAATTCTGCCATTATGGCGTGGGCGGAGGTGTTATGTCATCTGCCGAATCACGGTTGGCGCGGTTTTGTCGGTTTATCGCTACGGACTCCCCTTCCATAATCTGAGATGGCTTGAAGAGCCGTTCGGGAAGATATTTGGAGGGACGACATCACGTTTACGCTTGATCGTGCGGGGCGTCGGCCGCTTGGTTATTATCTCGGGCTATGTGATGAAATTCGTGTCCTTCAAACCGAGCTGACATTTTTAGGACAACGTTGCGATATGCTGCCATTTTCGGATCCTTGGCGTCGAAGTCTCCGTTTATTTGGGAAATTGCAAGGTTTGAGTCCCTGCGCACCTCTAGGCGTTGAATGCCCATGGCGACCGCCATCCGGAGACCATGTGACAGGGCCTCGTATTCGGCTGCATTCTTGGAGTCCGTGTACATTATTTGAAGTACATCTTGGTTGTATCTCCGGTGGGGGACGTCGATCTGGCCTTGACCCGATCCGGCTAACATTTTGGAGCCGTCGAAATGCATAGTCAATTGGAGCATCGCCGTACTCTTTAGGGAGTTGACTTGATCCATTAAATGACGAAGTCAGCCAAAACTTGTGACTTTATAGCTCGTCGAGGTTTGTAAGTGATGTCGAATGGTAAGAGCTCGATGGCCCATTTGCTATCCTGCCCGTTCGTCGCGGTTATTTATAATGTCATTATGTGGTACTTGAGAGGCCCTTGTTATCGAGCACTCTTGAAAGTAGTGCGGAGCTTCGAGATGCCATGAACACGCATATGCTATCTTGATAGTGCGGATAGCAGGATTTGCGGGGGTTAACACGGTGGATACATAATACACTGGTTTTGAAGAGAATTTATGCCCTTGATTAGCTCGTTAACGAGCGAGGACTGCGCTTACAACTTGATGTGTTGCTGCGATGTATAACAACATTGGTTACGCCCAAAGTGGCGCATGCCAGGACGGTTGTTGCCAATATGGCCTTTATTTCTTGAGTCGGCGTGGCGGCATCAAATCCACTCGAAGTGTTGGTGCGCTGAGGAGGCGATAGAGAGCAACACCTTTTCTCCTAAGCGGGAGATAAAGCGGCTTAAGGCTGCCGCATCTGTTAATTTTGTATTTCCTTGAGGTCTTTTGGAATATCCAGCTGTGTGAGCTCGGATTTTGGTGGTTGCTTCAATTCCTCTACGGATCTGATGAAGCCCGGCTGCTTTCCGGCTGATGCGCCCAGCGCATTTTCGGGTTTAGCTTGATGTCATATGCTCGAGGTTGTCGAATGTGAGCCTCAAATCGTCTACTAAAGTTTCGGCGTGTTTTGTTTTGTGACTACGTCGTATCGTGTCTCTCATTGTTTTGCCGATCTGGGTGGCGGACATGTTTGAATCATCGCTGATATGTTCTTGCGGCTTTTTGAGTCGAAGGGCATCGTGTTGAAGCGAATGGTCCATATGGAGTGATAAATGCCGTTGCGGCAGTGCCTTCCGCCATCTTGATTTGATGATAGCAGTCTGCGTCCGGAAGCTGTGAATCGTGCCTCTTTGTGGCATCGATAATTTGATCGATCTTGGGGAGAGGAAGGATCCTTTGGGCAAGCTTTATTGAGGTCTTTAAAATCGACCGCAGGCGCGGGATTTATCCTTCTTTGGTACCATAACCAAATTTGCTAGCGATCTGGATGTTTGATATCTCTAATGAATCGGCTTCCGATAGTTTGGCTAGCTCTTCTCCCATTGCATGTCTTTTGGGCTCGGAAAATCATCGAAGAGCACTGTTTGGTAGCTTAAATCCTTTTAGGATGTTTAGGCTGTGTTACGCCAACCCTTGAGGATTCGGGCATGTCGAAGGATGCCAGCGAAGATAGCCCAATTTTCGAAGGAATTGTGATCGGCGTCAACTTGGGTTCAAGCTATTCTTGATGGAGGCCGTCTTTGTTGGGTCCGTTGGATGGACACTGGAATTTTATTATCTCATCTGCTGGTTTGAAGGAGGTGGACTTGGATCTTTATCAAGTATCACATCGTCCACATTCACCGTAAGCCTTGTGTGATGAGTTCCTCTGCCGGTAAGGCTTGGATAGTGCCTCGAGGGCTAGTCTGGCTGTCTTGTTTTGGTGCGAGTGCTATGTCGGATCACTAGCGAGTGATTATTCCACTGGGCCAGGCATTTTGAGCTTCATGTACCCGTAATGAGGTATTGCTTGAAAAATTGTGAATGCCTCTCGTCCTAATATGCGTGATACCCTTGCTGCTGCAGGGCCACACAGGCGTGACTTCTTGGATCTATAATTGTCAGGAGGCGAACACCACATCAGTGTGATTTTTCGGTGCTGTAGCGCTTCCGGCTAAGGATTATTCCTCTAAAGGTTGTCTTTGCTTGGCGCTCAATCTGGCTCAATCAATTTCCATTTTGCGAGTTTCCTCATAAATGAGGTTTAGTCCATGCCGCCATCCATGAGGACTTTGTCGATCAGCCGTCCACTATGGGACTAAGTACCGGTCTGGTGGGGCTCTGGTTATTAGGAATCTTGGGCTCGTCGCTGGCATTGAAGGTAATCTGTGTCGCTCCATGGATTTTTGTTGCTACTTGGTAGACTTGGCGAGTTCGCGGATTATTCGTTTCGCATATTATTTGATGCAAAGTCTCGAAGACTGTTGATCTGAGTGCTAGTATTGTTGGAGTGGTTTCCGGAGCTAGAAGCTCTTAGCCACTTTGGCCACTGCCGTAATATCAACATGCTCGAAGGCTATGTGTTGGGACGGCTCCCTCTGTACTATAAACTTACGAGGTCCATTGAGCCATTCCTCGATCTGGTTCCGTTTCCCTTATTGGGTTTTGTTTTTCGTTTTTGCATCAGGGGCCTTAGTGTAAGGTGCCCTTTTACTATGAATTTGGGTTTGGGGCGGATTATCCCAAAATTGATTTTGGTTTTCGAAAACTCTCCATACGAGTACTTTACGTACAATGGATGCGGATCGGTGAAGCGTAATTTTACAGCGATCAATGGCGTTTAGTATTCCTTGTCCGTGCAGTTATTGCGAGAAAATTGATATTGCGTTTTCCTCTCGGCGATCCTTTATCATCCATAACGGGAGAATCGGCCCAATAGTGATGTCTTTGTTTGATGGGCTCTTGCCGTATTAGAGATAGATCACATATATGCAGGCGGGTGGTTGAAATAAAATCCGGATCCCTGCCCATCTTGAGGCTCAAAGGCCAAGGAGTTTCTGAATTCGGAAGTTTGGTTTGCTGGACGTAATCCAGCGAGTCCGGGGTGATGCATGATTTTTAGTTCCATGCTCGATCGAAGTCCGTCCCTCCATGGGAATCGGGCATGGAGGGTTGGGAATCGGACATGAATTGTCTTCAACAACAGCAAAGAGTTGCGTGTTGCTCCTCTACCACTGCGGCGTGGTGGGTGGCACAGGGAGAGTTAATCTCTCTCGGATCGGTTTAAGCCCAATCTGGTTGTAGTCGTAGGGACTCCCGAGCGGCGATGCGATCAAGAGCTCGTTAACGAGCGAGAGCTCTATTGGATCTAAGCTGTTCGGCGCTTTAGGGCTGACACGAAGATTGCTTCCGGCGACTTGAGAAGTCATTGCAGCGGCGGTCATAAGAAAACCACCAAGCGGATAGTTTGGCGTGGCCAAAGCCCTCCGTGAAAACACCGTCTTTGAAGGCGGGTAGAGCATCCGCTCTATTGGTGGCGACACGAGGAACTTTCAATGAAAGCACCAATGTCGATTGTCAAAACCGGCGGATCTCTGGTAGGGGTCCCGAGCTGTGCGTCTAGGCGGATGGTAACAAGAGGCGAGGACACAATATTTTTACAGAGTTGGGCCCTCTCGATGGAGGTAAAACCCTACGTCTGCTTGATTAATATTGATGATATGGGTAGTACAAGAGTAGATCTACCACGAGATCAAGGAGGCTAAACCCTAGAAGCTAGCCTATGGTATGATTGTTGAGATGTATGTTGTCCTCGGACTAAAGCCCTCCGGTTTATATAGACAGGGAGGGCTAGGGTTACAGAGTCGGTTACAATGGTAGGAGATCTACATATCCGTATTGCCAAGCTTGCCTTCCACGCCAAGGAAAGTACCATCGGGACACGAGCGAAGTCTTCAATCTTGTATCTTCGTGATGCAGGAGTCCGGCGGATATTGATAGTCCGGCTGTCGGACACCCCTAATCGAGGACTCCCTCAATGACCGACACGTAAATGCACCCCTGGGTTCGTTAATCGTGGAAATCGCTCTGGGACCCGTAAACGGTGATTAATAGTCCAGGAAATTGACAAGAATTGGCCAAAATGGTGAGTGTGGATGGCCGACACGTAAACGCACCTCGGGGTTCGAGAACCATGGAAATTGCTTGGGGACCCCAAAACGGTGAGTAATAGTCCACGAAACGGGTCAGAATCGACAAAAACCGCAGTGTTGATGACCGACACGTAAACGCACCCCAGGGTTCGTTAATCATGGAAATCACTCCGGGACCCCAAAATAGTGAGTAATAGTCCACGAAAGCGGGCGAGAATCCATAAAACCGCAAGTGTTTATGACCGACACACAATAAAATCTTGGGGTTGAACAACTATGGAAATCGCTTCGGGATCCCAAAACGGGGAGTAATAGTGCATGAAAGGGGTCAGAATTGGCCAAAACTATGAGTGTTGACGATGGACACGTAAACGCACCTCGGGGATCGTCAACCATGGAAATCACTCTGGGACCCCAAAAAGCTGACTAATAGTGCACGAAACGGACTAGAACCGGCCAAAATTGTGACTATTGATGACCAAACGTAAAGCGCACCACAGGGTTCGTCAATAGTAAATCACTTTGGGACCCAAAAAGCTGAGTAATAATCAAGAAAGCGGCGAGAATCGGCCCAAACTATGAGTCTTGACGACCAACACATAAGCACATCTTGGGGTTCAAAACCATGGAAATCCTTTGGGACCCCAAAGCGGTGAGTAATAGTCCATGAAGCGGTTCGAGAATAAACAAAAACCACAGTGTTGATGGCCGGCATGTATATACACCCAGAGGTTTGTTAATCGTGCAAATCACTCTAGGACCATAAGCGGTGATTAATAATCACGAAATTAACAGAATTGGCCAAAATTGTGAGTGTTGATGACCAAACACGTCGCGCCAGCGGTTAAATCGTGATGAAAATCACTTGGGGCCCCAAAGCTGAGTAATAGTGCAGAAGCGGGCGAGAATCGGCCCAAACTACGAGTGTTGATGACCAACACGTAAACTCACCTTAAGGATCAATATGCATGGATATCGCTTTGGGACCCCAAAGCGGTGAGTAATAGTCCACAAGCAGGTCAGAATAGACAAAAACATGCGAGTGTTGATGGCCAAACCGTTAACGCACCCAGCGGTTCGTTAATAGTGAAATCACTCGGGACCCCAAAGCGGTGAGTAATAGTCCGAAGCGGGCGAAATTGGCCAAAGCTGCAGTGTTGATGGCCAAGCGAGTAAAGCGCACCTTGGGGTTCAACAACTATGGAAATCGCCGGGACCCCAAAGCGGGAGTAATAGTCCGAGAAGCGGGCGAATTGGCCAAAGCTGTAGTGTTGATGACCCAAACCGTCGCGCACCAGGGGTTCGTCAATCATGGAAATCACTCGGGACCCCAAAATTGAGTAATAATCAAAGCGGGCGAGTCGGCCCAAAGCTGCGACTCTTGACGACCAACACATAAGCACACCTTGGGGTTCGACAACCATAAATCCCTTTGGGACACCAAAGCGGTGTGTAATAGTCCATGAAGCGAGGTCGAGAATCGGCAAAAACCATGAGTGTTGATGGCGAACACGTAAATGCACCCACAGGTTAGTTAATCGTGGAAATCGCTCTCGGACCCGTAAGCGGTGATTAATAGTCCATGAAAATTGACAAAATTGGCCTAAATTGTGAGTGTTGATGGCCGACACGTGCGCGCACCTCGGGGTTCAACAACCATGGAAATCGCTTTGGGACCCCAAAGCGGTGAGTAATAGTCCACGAAGCGAATTGAGAATCGACAAAAAACGCGATGTTGATGACCAAACACGTAAATGCACCCGGGGTTCGTTAATCAAGAAATCACTCCGGGACCCCAAAATAGTGAGTAATAGTCCATGAAGCGGGCGAATCCGCCAAAAACATGAGTGTTGATGGCCAAACCGCATAATCACACCTTGGGGTTAAACAACTATGAAATCGCCGGGACCCCAAAGCGGGGAGTAATAATGCATGAAAGGGGTCGAATTGGCCAAAACTATGAGTGTTGATGATGGACACGTAAGCGCACCTCGGGGATAAATCAACCGTAAATCACTCTGGACCCCAAAAGCGGACTAATAGTGCAAGCGGACGAGAATCGGCCAAAATTGTGAGTGTTGATGACCAAAAACGTAAGCGCACCATGGAGTACTTCAATAGTGGAAATCACTTTGGGACCCAAAAACTGAATAATAGTCAAGAAAGCGGAAGAATCGGCCCAAAGCTGTGAGTCTTGACCACCAACACATAAGCACACCTTGGGGTTAAAAACCATGGAAATCCATTGGGACCCCAAAGCGGTGAGTAATAGTCCATGAAACGATTCGAGAATCGACAAAAACCACGAGTGTTGATGACCGGCATGTAAATGCACCCCAGAGTTTGTTAATCGTGCAAATCGCTCTGGGACCAGAAAACGGTGGGTAACAATCCACGAAACTAACTAGAATTGGCCAAAATTGTGAGTGTTGATGACCGAGACGTAAACGCACCCCGCGGATCTCAGCATTGAAAATCACTTCGGGGCCCCAAAACTGAGTAATAGTCAGGAAATGGGCCAGAATTGGCCCAAACTGCGAGTTTTGATGACCAACACGTAAGCCCACCTTGGGTTCAATAAGCATGGATATTGCTTTGGGAGCCCAAAACAGCGACTAATAGTCCATGAAACGGGTCAGAATAGACAAAAACCGTGAGTGTTGATGGCCGAACACGTTAACGCACCCAGCGGTTCGTTAATAGTGGAAATCACTCAGGACCCCAAAGCGGTGAGTAATAGTCCACAAGCGGGCGAAATTGGCCAAAAGCTGCAGTGTTGATGGCCAAGCGCAGTAAGCGCACCTTGAGGTTCAACAACTATGGAAATCGCCGGGACCCCAAAGCGGGGAGTAATAGTCCATGAAGCGGGCGAATTGGCCAAAGCGTGAGTGTTGATGGCCAAACCGTCGCGCACCGAGGGTTCGTCAATCATAAATCACTCAGGACCCCAAAATTGAGTAATAATCCAAGAAAGCGGGCGAGTCAAAGCTGCGACTCTTGACGACCAACACATAAGCACACCTTGGGGTTCGACAACCATGGAAATCCCTTTGGGACACCAAAACGGTGTGTAATAGTCCATGAAACGGGTCAGAATCGGCAAAAACCATGAGTGTTGATGACGAACACGTAAATGCACCCCTGGGTTCGTTAATCGCGGAAATCGCTCTCGGACCCGTAAACGGTGATTAATAGTCCATGAAAATTGACAAGAATTGGCCTAAATTGTGAGTGTTGATGGCCGACACGTAAACGCACCTCGGGGTTCAACAACCATGGAAGTCGCTTTGGGACCCCAAAACGGTGAGTAATAGTCCACGAAGCGGGTCGAGAATCGACAAAAACGCGGTGTTGATGACCGACCGTAAATGCACCCGAGGTTCGTTAATCAAGGAAATCACTCAGGACCCCAAAATAGTGAGTAATAGTCCATGAAAGCGGGCGAGAATCCGCCAAAAACCATGAGTGTTGATGGCCAAACGCATAATCACACCTTGAGGGTTCGACAACTATGAAATCGCTTCGGGACCCCAAAACGGGGAGTAATAATGCATGAAAGGGGTCAGAATTGGCCAAAACTATGAGTGTTGATGATGGACACGTAAACGCACCTCGGGGATCGTCAACCGTAAATCACTCTGGACCCCAAAAGCGGACTAACGAGTGCAAAGCGGACGAAATCGGCCAAAATTGTGAGTGTTGATGGCCAAACCGTAAGCGCACCATGGAGTACTTCAATAGTGGAAATCACTTTGGGACCCAAAACTGAATAATAGTCAAGAAAGCGGAATAGATAAATTAAGCTGTGAGTCTTGACCACCAACACATAAGCACACCTTGGGGTTAAAAACCATGGAAATCCATTGGGACCCCAAAGCGGTGAGTAATAGTCCATGAAAGCGATTCGAGAATCGACAAAAACCACAGTGTTGATGACCGGCATGTAAATGCACCCCAGGGTTTGTTAATCGTGCAAATCGCTCTAGGACCCGAAAGCGGCGAGTAATAATCCACGAAACTAACCAGAATTGGCCAAAATTGTGAGTGTTGATGGCCAAGGCGTCGCGCACCCATGGATCTCAGCGGTGAAAATCACTTCGGGGCCCCAAAACTGAGTAATAGTGCAGGAAATGGGCCAGAATTGGCCCAAACTGCGAGTTTTGATGACCAACACGTAAGCCCACCTTGGGTTCAATAAGCATGGATATTGCTTTGGGAGCCCAAAACAGCGACTAATAGTCCATGAAACGGGTCAGAATAGACAAAAACCGTGAGTGTTGATGACCGACACGTTAACGCACCCCGCGGTTCGTTAATCGTGGAAATCACTCTGGGACCCCAAAATAGTGAGTAATAGTCCACGAATCGGGCCAGAATCGGCCAAAGCTGCGAGTGTTGATGACCGACAGGTAAGCGCACCTTGGGATTCAACAACTATGGAAATCGCTTTGGGATCCCAAAACGGGTAGTAATAGTCCATGAAACGGGCCAGAATTGGCCAAAACTGTGAGTGTTGACGATGGACACGTAAACGCACCTCGAGGATCGTCAGCCGTGGAAATCGATGCAGGACCCCAAAGCGGTGAGTAATAGTGCATAAAGCGGACAGAATCGGCCAAAATTGTGAGTGTTGATGACCGACACGTAAACGCACCTCGGGGTTCATCAATCATGGAAATCACTCCGGGACCCCAAAGCTGAGTAATAATCCAAGAAACGGGCCAGAATCAGCCTAAACTGCGAGTTTTGACGACCAACACATAAGCACACCTTGGGGTTCGACAACCACAGAAATCCCTTTGGGACCCCAAAACGGTGTGTAATAGTGCATGAAAATGGTCGGAATCGACAAAAACCATGAGTGTTGACGACCGACACGTAATTGCACCCTAGGGTTCGTTAATCGTGGAAATCGCTCTGGGACCCGTAAATGGTGAGTAATAGTCCAGGAAATTGACAAGAATTGGCCAAAATTGCGAGTGTTGATGGCCAAACCGTAAATGCACCACAGGGTTCAACAACCATGGAAATTGCTTTGGGACCCCAAAGCGGTGAGTAATAGTCAACGAAATGGGTCAGAATCGACAAAAACTGCAGTGTTGATGACCGACACATAAACGCACCTCGGGGTTCGTTAATCATGGAAATCACTCCGGGACCCCAAAATAGTGAGTAATAGTCCACGAAACAGGCCAGAATCGGCCAAAACCGCGAGTGTTGATGACCGACACGCAATCGCACCTTGGGGTTCAACAACTATGGAAATTGCTGCCACCCCAAAACGGGGAGTAATAGTGCATGAAAGGGGTCCGAATTGGCCAAAACTATGAGTATTGACGATGGACACGTAAACACACCTCGGGGATCGTCAACCGTGGAAATCACTCTGGGACCCCAAAAAGCTGACTAATAGTGCACGAAGCTGACCAGAATCGGCCAAAATTGTGAGTGTTGATGACCAACACGTAAACGCACCACGGGTTTCGTCAATCGTGGAAATCACTTCGGGACCCAAAAACTGAGTAATAATCCAAGGAACGGCCAGAATCGGCACAAACTGTGAGTCTTGACGACCAACACATAAGCACACCTTGGGGTTCGAAAACAATGGAAATCCCTTTGGGACCCCAAAACAGTGAGTAATAGTCCAAGAAACGGGTCAGAATCGACAAAAACCATGAGTGTTGATGACCGTCACGTAAATCCACCCCAGGGGTTGTTAATCGTGCAAATCGCTCTGGGACCCAAAAACGGTGAGTAATAATCCACGAAACTAACCAGAATTGGCCAAAATTGTGAGTGTTGATGGCCAAACCGTCGCGCACCCAGCGGTTTCGTCGTGATGAAAATCACTTCGGGGCCCCAAAACTGAGTAATAGTGCAGGAAACGGGCCAGAATCGGCCCAAACTGCGAGTGTTGATGACCAACACGTAAGCTCATCTTGGGATTCAATAACCATGGATATTGCTTTGGGACCCCAAAACGGTGAGTAATAGTCCATGAAACGGGCAGAATAGACAAAAACCGCGAGTGTTGATGACCGACACGTTAACACACCCCGGGGTTCGTTAATCGTAGAAATCACTCTGGGACCCCAAAACAGTTAGTAATAGTCCACGAAACGGGCCATAATCGGCAAAAACTGCAAGTGTTGATGACCGACAGGTAAGCGCACCTTGTGGTTCAACAACTATGGAAATCGCCGGGACCCGAAGCGAGAGTAATAGTCCATAAAGCGGGCGAATTGGCCAAAAGCGTAGTGTTGACGATGGACACGTAAGCGCACCTCGAGGATCGTCAGCCGTGGAAATCGATGCAGGACCCCAAAACAGTGAGTAATCTGCAAGCGGACGAGAATCGGCCAAAATTATGAGTGTTTATGACCGACACGTAAGCGCACCGGGGTTCGTCAATCATGGAAATCACTCGGGACCCCAAAAGCGAGTAATAATCAAGAAAGCGGGCGAATCGGCCCAAGCTGCAGTCTTGACGACCAACACATAAAGCGCACCTTGGGTTCGACAACCATGGAAATCCTTTGGGACCCCAAAGCGGTGTGTAATAGTCCATAAGCGGGCGAATCGACAAAAACCATGAGTGTTGATGACCAACACGTAAATGTACCCGAGGGTTAGTTAATCGTGGAAATTGCTCTCGGACCCGTAAGCGGTGACGAATAGTCCGAGAAATTGACAAGAATTGGCCAAAATTGTGAGTGTTGATGACCGACCGTATGCGCGCACCTCGAGGTTCAACAACCATGGAAATCGCTTTGGGACCCCAAAGCGTTGAGTAATAGTCCACAAGCGGGCGAGAATCGACAAAAACCGCGGTGTTGATGACCCGACCGTAAGCGCGCCCGGGGTTCGCTAATCATAAATCACTCGGGGACCCCAAAATAGTGAGTAATAGTCCACGAAAGCGGGCGAATCGGCCAAAACCACGAGTGTTGATGGCCGACACACAATCGCACCTTGGGGTTCAACAACTATGAAATCGCCGGGACCCCAAAGCGGGAGTATTAGTCCATGAAAGCAGGTGAAATTGGCCAAAACTATGAGTGTTGACGATGGACACGTAAGCGCACCTCGAGGATCGTCAACCGTTGAAATCAATCTGGGACCCCAAAAGCTGACTAATAGTGCACGAAATGGACGAGAATCGGCCAAAATTGTGAGTGTTGATGGACCAGACACGTCGCGCACCCGTGGTTCGTCAGCAGTGAAAATCACTTTGGGGCCCCAAAACTGAGTAATAGTGCAGGAAACGGGCCAGAATCGGCCCAAACTGCGAGTGTTCATGACCAACACGTAAGCTCATCTTGGGGTTCAATAACCATGGATGTCGCTTTGGGACACCAAAACGGTGAGTAATAGTCCACGAAACGGGCAGAATAGACAAAAACCGTGAGTGTTGATGACCGACACGTTAACACACCCCGGGGTTCGTTAATCGTGGAAATCACTCTGGGACCCCAAAGCGGTGAGT
Source organism: Aegilops speltoides (assembly GCA_021437245.1). Taxonomy (NCBI): domain Eukaryota; kingdom Viridiplantae; phylum Streptophyta; class Magnoliopsida; order Poales; family Poaceae; genus Aegilops; species Aegilops speltoides. Next base: position 20,046 of record JAHHZJ010002644.1, read on the forward strand.
AATAGTCCACAAAGCGGGCCATAATCGGCAAAAAGCGCAAGTGTTGATGGCCAAGCGAGTAAAGCGCACCTTGAGGGTTCAACAACTATAAATCGCCGGGACCCGAAGCGGGGAGTAATAGTCCATGAAGCGGGCGAATTGGCAAAAAGCGTGAGTGTTGATGATGGACACGTAAGCGCACCTCGAGGATCGTCAACCATGGAAATCGATCAGGACCCCAAAACCTTGAGTAATAGTGCATAAAGCGGACGAGAATCGGCCAAAATTGTGAGTGTTGATGGCCGACCGTAAATGCACCAGGGTTCGTCAATCATGGAAATCACTCGGGACCCCAAAACTGAGTAATAATCCAAGAAAACGGGCCAGAATCGGCCCAAACCTGCAGTCTTGACGACCAACACATAAGCACACCTTGGGGTTCGACAACCATGGAAATCCCTTTGGAATCCTAAAACGGTGTGTAATAGTGCATGAAACGGGTCAGAATCGACAAAAACCATGAGTGTTGATGACCAACACGTAATTGCACCCCAGGGTTCGTTAATCATGGAAATCGCTCTGGGACCCGTAAACGGTGAGTAATAGTCCAGGAAATTGACAAGAATTGGCCAAAATTGCGAGTGTTGATGACCGACACGTAAACGCACCACGGGGTTCAACAACCATGGAAATCGCTTTGGGACCCCAAAGCGGTGAGTAATAGTCAATGAAGCGGGTCGAGAATCGACAAAAGCTGCGGTGTTGATGGCCGACACATAAGCGCACCCAGGGTTCGTTAATCATGAAATCACTCAGGACCCCAAAATAGTTAGTAATAGTCCACGAAGCGTCTGGAATCGGCCCAAACGCGAGTGTTGATGACCAAACGCATAATCGCACCTGTAGGGTTCAACAACTATGGAAATAACCGGGACCCCAAAGCGGGGAGTAATAGTCCATGAAGCGGGTGAGAATTGGCCAAAACTATGAGTGTTGACGATGGACACGTAAGCGCACCTCGGGGATCGTCAACCGTTGAAATCAATCTGGGACCCCAAAAGGTGACTAATAGTGCGAAATGGACGAGAATCGGCCAAAATTGTGAGTGTTGATGACCGACACGTAGCGCACCCATGGTTCGTCGTGATGAAAATCACTTTGGGGCCCCAAAGCTGAGTAATAGTCACGAAGCGGGGCAGAATCGGCCCGAGCTGCAGTGTTCATGACCAACCGTAAAGCTCATCTTGGGGTTCAATAACCATGGATATCGCTTTGGGACCCCAAAGCGGTGAGTAATAGTCCACGAAGCGGGCAGAATAGACAAAAACCGTGAGTGTTGATGACCGTGCGTTAACACACCCGGGGTTCGTTAATCGTGGAAATCACTCTGGGACCCCAAAGCGGTGAGTAATAGTCCACGAAGCGGGCCATAATCGGCAAAAGCTGCAAGTGTTGATGACCAAGCGAGGTAAAGCGCACCTTGAGGGTTCAACAACTATGGAAATCGCCGGGACCCGAAGCGAGGAGTAATAGTCCGAAGCGGGCGAATTGGCAAAAAGCTGTGAGTGTTGATGATGGACACGTAAGCGCACCTCGAGGATCGTCAACCATGGAAATCGATGGGACCCCAAAACACTGAGTAATAGTGCATGAAACGGACCAGAATCGGCCAAAATTGTGAGTGTTGATGGCCAAACCGTAAATGCACCAGGGGTTAAGTCAATCATGGAAATCACTCCGGGACCCTAAAACTGAGTAATAATCCACGAAATGGGCCAGAATCGGCCCAAACTGCGAGTCTTGACGACCAACACACAAGCACACCTTGGGGTTCGACAACCATGGAAATCCCTTTGGAATCCCAAAACGGTGTGTTATAGTGCATGAAACGGGTCAGAATCGACAAAAACCATGAGTGTTGATGACCAACACGTAATTGCACCCCAGGGTTCGTCAATCATGGAAATCGCTCTGGGACCCGTAAACGGTGAGTAATAGTCCAGGAAATTGACAAGAATTGGCCAAAATTGCGAGTGTTTATGACCGACACGTAAGCGCACCGGGGTTCAACAACCATGGAAATCGCTTTGGGACCCCAAAGCGGTGAGTAATAGTCAGCAAGCAGGTCGAGAATCGACAAAAACTGCGGTGTTGATGACCGACACATAAGCGCACCGGGGTTCGTTAATCATGGAAATCACTCGGGACCCCAAAATAGTGAGTAATAGTCCACGAAGCGTGCGGAATCGGCCCAAACATGATGTTGATGACCGACCATAATCGCACCTTAGGGTTCAACAACTATGAAATCGCTTCCACCCCAAAGCGGGGAGTAATAGTGCATGAAAGGGGTCACAATTGGCCAAAACTATGAGTATTGACGATGGACACGTAAGCGCACCTCGGGGATCGTCAAGCCGTGGAAATCACTCTGGGACCCCAAAAAGTGACTAATAGTGCAAACTAACGAGAATCGGCCAAAATTGTGAGTGTTGATGACCAAACACGTAAGCGCACAGGTTTAAATCAATCGTGAAATCACTTTGGGACTGAAAAGCGAGTAATAATCAAGAGCGGCGAATCATTAATTGTGAGTCTTGACGACCAACACATAAGCACACCTTGGGGTTCGAAAACCATGGAAATCCCTTTGGGACCCCAAAACGGTGAGTAATAGTCCATGAAACGGGTCAGAATCGACAAAAACCACGAGTGTTGATGACCGTCACGTAAATGCACCCCAGGGTTTGTTAATCGTGCAAATCGCTCTGGGACCCGAAAACGGTGAGTAATAATCCACGAAACTAACCAGAATTGGCCAAAATTGTGAGTGTGATGACCGACCGTCGCACCCTTGGTTCGTCGAATGATGAAAATCGCCTTGGGGCCCCAAAACTGAGTAATAGTGCAGGAAACGGGCCAGAATCGGCCCAAACTGCGAGTGTTGATGACCAACGCGTAAGCTCATCTTGGGGTTCAATAACCATGGATATCGCTTTGGGACCCCAAAGCGGTGAGTAATAGTCCACAAGCAGGCGAGAATACACAAAAACGCGAGTGTTGATGGCCAAACCACGCTAATCGTGGAAATCACTCTGGGACCCCAAAGCGGTGAGTAATAGTCCAAGCAGGCCATAATCGGCAAAAGCGCAAGTGTTGATGGCCAAGCGAGTAAAGCGCACCTTAGGGTTCAACAACTATGAAATCGCCGGGACCCGAAGCGGGGAGTAATAGTCCATGAAAGCGGGCGAATTGGCCAAAGCGTGAGTGTTGACGATGGACACGTAAGCGCACCTCGAGGATCATCAATGGTGAAATCGATGCAGGACCCCAAAGCTGAGTAATATTGCGCGAAGCGGACGAGAATCGGCCAAAATTGTGAGTGTTTATGACCGACACGTAAACACACCCCGGGGATCGTCAATCATGGAAATCACTCCGGGACCCCAAAACTGAGTAATAATCCAAGAAACGGGCCAGAATCGGCCCAAACTGCGAGTCTTGATGACCAACACATAAGCGCACCTTAGGGTTCGACAACCATGGAAATCCCTTTGGGACTCCAAAACGGTGTGTAATAGTCCATGAAACGGGTCAGAATTGACAAAAACAATGAGTGTTGATGACCAACACGTAAATGTACCCCAGGGTTCGTTAATCGTGGAAATTGCTCTCGGACCCGTAAACGGTGAGTAATAGTCCAGGAAATTGACAAGAATTGGCCAAAATTGTGCGTGTTGATGACCGACACGTAAACGCACCTCGGGGTTCAACAAGCATGGAAATCGCTTTGGGACCCCAAAACGGTGAGTAATAGTCCACGAAACGGGTCAGAATCGACAAAAACCACAGTGTTGATGACCGACACGTAAACGCACCTCGGGGTTCGCTAATAATGGAAATCACTCTGGGACCCCTAAATAGTGAGTAATAGTCCATGAAACGGGCCAGAATCGGCCAAAACCAAGAGTCTTGATGACCGACACACAATCGCACCTTGGGGTTCAACAACTATGGAAATCGCTTCGGGACCCCAAAACGGGGAGTAATAGTCCATGAAACGGGTCAGAATTGGCCAAAACTATGAGTGTTGACGATGGACACGTAAACGCACCTCGGGGATCGTCAACCGTGGAAATCAATCTGGGACCCCAAAAAGCTGACTAATAGTGCACAAAATGGACCAGAATCGGCCAAAATTGTGAGTGTTGATGACCGACACGTAAACGCACCACGAGGTTCGTCAATCGTGAGGAATCACTTGGGACCAAAAGCTGAGTAATAATCAAGAAAGCGGCGAGAATCATTAAGCTGTGAGTCTTGACGACCAACACATAAGCACACCTTGTGGTTCGAAAACCATGGAAATCCCTTTGGGACCCCAAAGCGGTGAGTAATAGTCCATGAAATGGGTCAGAATCGACAAAAACCACGAGTGTTGATGACCGGCACATAAATGCACCCCAGAGTTTGTTAATCGTGCAAATCGCTCTAGGACCAGAAAACGGTGGGTAACAATCCACGAAACTAACTAGAATTGGCCAAAATTGTGAGTGTTGATGGCCGAATGCGTCGCGCACCTTGGGTTCGTCGGTGATGAAAATCACTTGGGGCCCCAAAACTAAGTAATAGTCCGAGAAGCGGGCGAATCGGCCCAAAGCTGCAGTGTTGATGACAAACCGTAAGCCCACCTTGGGGTTCAATAACCATGGATATCGCTTTGGGACCCCAAAACGGTGAGTAATAGTCCACGAAACGGGTCAGAATAGACAAAAACCGCGAGTGTTGATGACCGACACGTTAACGCACCTCGAGGTTCGTGAATCGTGGAAATCACTCCGGGACCCCAAAACAGTGAGTAATAGTCCACGAAACGGGCCAGAATCGGCCAAAACTGTGAGTGTTGATGACCGACAGGTAAGCGCACCTTGGGGTTCAACAACTATGGAAATCGCCGGGACCCCAAAGCGGAGTAATAGTCCATGAAGCGGGCGAGAATTGGCCAAAGCTGTGAAGTGTTGACGATGGACATATAAGCGCACCTCGAGGATCGTCAACAAGTGGAAATCAGTCTAGGACCCCAAAAGCGGTGAGTAATAATGCAAGCGGACCAAAATCGGCCAAAATTGTGAGTGTTGATGGCCGACCGTAAGCGCACCCGGTTAAATCGTGATGAAAATCACTTGGGGCCCCAAAACTAAGTAATAGTGCGAAGCGGGCGAGAATCGGCCCCAAGCTGCAGTGTTGATGACAAACCGTAAGCCCACCTTGGGGTTCAATAACCATGGATATCGCTTTGGGACCCCAAAGCGGTGAGTAATAGTCCACAAGCAGGTCGAGAATAGACAAAAACATGAGTGTTGATGGCCAAACACGTTAACGCACCTCGAGGTTCGTGAATCGTGGAAATCACTCCGGGACCCCAAAGCGGTGAGTAATAGTCCACAAGCGGGCGAATCGGCCAAAGCGTGAGTGTTGATGGCCAAACGGTAAAGCGCACCTTAGGGTTCAACAACTATGGAAATCGCCGGGACCCCAAAGCGGAGTAATAGTCCATAAAGCGGGCGAAATTGGCCAAAGCTGTGAGTGTTTGATGGACATATAAGCGCACCTCGAGGATCGTCAAGCCGTGGAAATCAGTCTAGGACCCCAAAGCTGAGTAATAATGCGAAAGCGGACCAAAATCGGCCAAAATTGTGAGTGTTGATGACCGACACGTAAACGCACCCCGGGGTTCGTCAATCATGGAAATCACTACGGGACCCCAAAACTGAGTAATAATCCAGGAAACGGGCCAGAATCGGCCCAAACTGCGACTCTTGACGACCAACACATAAGCACACCTTGGGGTTCGACAACCATTGAAATCCTTTGGGACCCCAAAGCGGTGAGTACTAGTGCATGAAGCAGGTCAGAATCGACAAAAACCATGAGTGTTGATGGCCGACCGTAAATGCACCGATTCGTTAATCATGGAAATCGCTCTGGGACCCATAAACGGTGAGTAATAGTCCAAGAAATTCACCAGAATTGGCCAAAATTGTGAGTGTTGATGACCGACACGTAAACGCACCTCGGGGTTCTACAACCATGGAAATCGCTTTGTGACCCCAAAACGGTGAGTAATAGTCCATGAAACGGGCCAGAATCGGCCAAAACCGCAGTGTCGATGACCGTCACATAAACGCACCCCGGGGTTCGTTAATCATGGAAATCACTCTGGGACCCCAAAATAGTGAGTTATAGTCCACGAAACCGGCCAGAATCGGCCAAAACCGCGAGTGTTGATGACCGACACGCAATCACACCTTGGACTTCAACAACTATGGAAATTGCTTCGGGACCCCAAAACGGGGAGTAATAGTGCATGAAACAGGTCAGAATTGGCCAAAACTATGAGCGTTGACGATGGACACGTAAACGCACCTCTGGGATCGTCAACCATTGAAATAACTCTGGGACCCCAAAGCGCCGAGTAATAGTGCAAGCGGACGAGAATCGGCCAAAATTGTGAGTGTTGATGGTGACACGTAAGCGCACCACAGGTTTCGTCAATCGTGGAAATCACTTTGGACCCAAAATTTGAGTAATAATCAATAAGCGGCCAAAATCATTAAGCGTGAGTCTTGACGACCAACACATAAGCACACCTTGGGGTTGAAAACCATGGAAATCCTTTGGACCCCAAACGGTGAGTAATAGTCCATGAAAGCAGGTGGAGCAAACAAAAACAACGAGTGTTGATGGCCCGTCGTAAATGCACCCGGGGTTAGATTAATCGTGCAAATCGCTCTTGGACCCAAAAGCGGTGAGTAATAATCCACGAAACTAACGAGAATTGGCCAAAATTGTGAGTGTTGATTACAATCGTCGCGCGCGCAGGTTCTTGACCATGAAAATCACTTGGGGCCCCAAAGCGAGAATAGTGCGAGAAGCGGGCGAATCGGCCCATATCTGCAGTGTTGATGACCAACACGTAAGCCCACCTTGAGGTTCAATCACCACAGTATCGCTTTGGGACCCCAAAGCGGTGAGTAATAGTCCACGAAGCAGGTGAGAATAGACAAAACCACCAGTGTTGATGGCCCGACCGTTAGCAGCGATGACTAATAGTCCACAAGCGGGCGAGAATCAGCCAAAACGCAGCGTGTTGATGGCCAAACCGCATAATCGCACCTTGAGGTTCAACAACTATGGAAATCGCCGGGACCCCAAAACGGGGAGTAATAGTGCATGAAAGGGGTCAGAATTGGTCAAAACTATGAGTGTTGATGATGGACACGTAAACACACCTCGGGGATCGTCAACCGTGGAAATCACTCTGGGACCCCAAAAAGCTGACTAATAGTGCACGAAACTGAACAGAATCTGCCAAAATTGTGAGTGTTGATGACCGACACGTAAACGCACCACGGGGTTCGTCAATCATGGAAATCACTTCGGGACCCAAAAAGCTGAGTAATAGTCAAGAAAGCGGCGAAATCATTAAGCTGTGAATCTTGACGACCATGCAGATAAGCACACCTTGGGGTTTGAAAACCATGGAAATACCTTTGGGACCCCAAAGCGGTGTGTAATAGTCCATAAAGCAGGTGAGAATCGACAAAAACCATGAAATCCTTTGGGACACCAAAGCGGTGAGTAATAATCCATGAAATGGGTCAAAATCGACAAAAACCACGAGTTTGATGATCGGCACGTAAATGCACCCCAGGGTTTGTTAATCGTGCAAATCGCTCTGGGACCCGAAAACGGTGAGTAATAATCCACGAAACTAACGAATTGGCCAAAATTGTGAGTCTTGATGACCGACACGTAAGCGCACCCGTGGTTAAATCGATAGTGAAAATCACTTGGGGCCCCAAAAGCTGAGTAATAGTCGAGAAGCGGGCGAGAATCATTAAGCGCAAGTGTTGATGACCAACCGTAAGCCCATCTTGGGGTTCAATAACCATGGATATCGCTTTGGGACCCCAAAGCGGTGAGTAATAGTCCCGAAGCGGGTCAGAATAGACAAAAACGCGAGTGTTGATGGCCAAACACGTTAACGCACCCGAGGTTAAGTGAATCGTGGAAATCACTCAGGACCCCAAAGCAGTGAGTAATAGTCCACGAAGCGGGCGAGAATCGGCCAAAACTATTAGTGTTGATGGCCAAGCAGGTAAAAGCGCACCTTAGGGTTCAACAACTATGAAATCAACCGGGACCCCAAAGCGGAGTAATAGTCCATGAAGCGGGCGAGAATTGGCCAAAGGCTGTGAGTGTTGACGATGGACATAAGCGCACCTCGAGGATCGTCAACAGTGGAAATCAGTCTAGGACCCCAAAGCGGTGAGTAATAATGCGAAATGGACCAAAATCGGCCAAAATTGTGAGTGTTGATGACCAACACGTAGCGCACCCGGGGTTAAATCAACCATAGAAATCCCTTTGGGACCCCAAAGCGGTGAGTACTAGTCCATGAAGCGGGTCGAGAATCGACCAAGAACCATGTGTGTTGATGACCAAACCGTAAATGCACCCAGGGGTTCGTTAATCGTGGAAATCGCTCTGGGACCCATAAGCGTTGAGTAATAGTCAGAAATTCACGAAATTGGCCAAAATTGTGAGTGTTGATGGCCGACCGTAAGCGCACCTCGAGGTTCTACAACCATGGAAATCGTTTGGGACCCCAAAGCGGTGAGTAATAGTCCCTGGCTGGTCGAGAATCGACAAAAGCTGTAGTGTTGATGGCCGACACATAAGCGCACCGGGGTTCATTAACCATGGAAATCACTCCGGGACCCCAAAACAGTGAGTAATAGTCCACAAGCGGGCAAGAATCGGCCAAAACGCATGAGTGTTGATGGCCGACACACAATCGCACCTTAGGGTTCAACAATTATGGAAATCGCTTCGGGACCCCAAAACGGGGAAAATAGTGCATTAAACGAGTCAGAATTGGCCAAAACTATGAGCATTGACGATGGACATGTAAACGCACCTCGGGGATCGTCAACCATGGAAATCACTCTCGGACCCCAAATGCTGAGTAATAGTGCACGAAACGGGCTAGAATCGGCAAAAATTGTGAGCATTGATGGCCGACATATAAGCACAACACGGGGTTCGTCAATCGTGAAATCACTTGAGGACCCAAAATTTGAGTAATAATCCAGAAAGCGGCGAATCGGCCCTAAGCGTGAGTCTTGACGACCTACATAAGCACACCTTGGGGTTGAAAACTATAAATCCTTTGGACCCCAAAATGGTGAGTAATAGTCCAAGCAGGTCGAGAATCGACAAAAACCACGAGTGTTGATGACCGGCACATAAATGCACACCAGAGTTTGTTAATCGTGCAAATTACTCTGGGACCCGAAAACAGTGAGTAATAATCCGCGAAACTAACCAGAATTGGCTAAAATTGTGAGTGTTGATGACCGACACGTAAACACACCCCGCGGTTCGTCAGCAGTGAAAATCACTTCGGGGCCCAAAAACTGAGTAATAGTGCAGGAAACGGGCCAGAATCGGCCCAAACTGCGAGTGTTGATGACCAACACGTAAGCCCACCTTGGGGTTCAATAACCATGGATATCGCTTTGGGACCCCAAAACGGTGAGTAATAGTCCACGAAACGGGTCAGAATAGACAAAAACCGTGAGTGTTGATGGCCGACACGTTAACGCACCCCAGGGTTCGTAAATCATGGAAATCACTCCGGGACCCCAAAAAAGTGAGTAATAGTCCAGGAAACGGGCCAGAATCGGCCAAAACTGCGAGTTTTGATGACCGAGAGGTAAGCACACGTTGGGGTTCAACAACTATGGAAATCGCTTCGGGACCTTAAAACGGGGAGTAATAGTCCATGAAACGGGCCAGAATTGGCCAAAGCTGTGAGTGTTGACGATGGACACGTAAACGCACCTCGAGGATCGTCAACCACAGGAAATCGATGTAGGACCCCAAAATGCTGAGTAATAGTGCAAGCGGACGAGAATCGGCCAAAATTGTGAGTGTTGATGAACGACACGTAAACGCACCCCGGGGTTCGTCAATCATGGAAATCACTACGGGACCCCAAAACTGAGTAATAATCCAGGAAACGGGCCAGAATCGGCCCAAACTGCGACTCTTGACGACCAACACATAAGCACACCTTGGGGTTCGACAACCATAGAAATCCCTTTGGGACCCCAAAACGGTGAGTACTAGTCCATGAAACGGGTCAGAATCGACAAAAACCATGAGTGTTGATGACCAACACGTAAATGCACCAGAGGTTAGTTAATCGTGGAAATCGCTCTGGGACCCATAAGCGGTGAGTAATAGTCCAAGAAATTCACGAATTGGCCAAAATTGTGAATGTTGATGGCCGACAAAGCGCACCTCGGGGTTCTACAACCATGAAATCGCTTTGGGACCCCAAAGCGGGAGTAATAGTCCACAAGCGGGCGAAATCGGCCAAAACATGATGTCGATGGCCGACACATAAGCGCACCAGGGTTCGTTAATCATGAAATCACTCCGGGACCCCAAAATATTGAGTAATAGTCCATGAAGCGGGCGAATCGGCCAGAACATGAGTGTTGATGGCCAAACGCATAATCGCACCTTGAGGGTTCAACAACTCTGAAATCGCCGGGACCCCAAAGCGGAGTAATAGTGCATGAAATGGGTCGAGTGCCCAAAACTATGGCGTTGACGATGGACACGTAAGCGCACCTCGAGGATCGTCAACCATGGATATCACTCTGGGACCCCAAAACGCCGAGTAATAGTGCACGAAACGGACCAGAATCGGCCAAAATTATGAGTGTTGATGACCGACACGTAAACGCACCACGGGGTTCGTCAATCGTGGAAATCACGTCGGACCCAAAATTTGAGTAATAATCCAAGAAACGGCCAGAATCGGCCCAAACTATGAGTCTTGACGACCAACACATAAGCACACCTTGGGGTTCGAAAACCATGGAAATCCCTTTGGACCCCAAAACGGTGAGTAATAGTCCATGAAATGGGTCAGAACCGACAAAAACCACGAGTGTTGATGACCGACACGTAAATGCACCCCAGGGTTCGTTAATCGTGCAAATCGCTCTTGGACACAAAAACGGTGAGTAATAATCCAAGAAACTAACCAGAATTGGCCAAAATTGTGAGTGTTGATTACCGATCGTCGCGCACCCGCGGTTCTTCAGCCATGAAAATCACTTGGGCCCCAAAAGCTGAGTAATAGTCCGAAGCGGGCGAGAATCATTAAGCTGCGAGTGTTGATGACCAACACGTAAGCCCACATTGGGGTTCAAAAACCATGGATATCGCTTTGGGACCCAAAATGGTGAGTAATAGTCCACGAAACGGGTCAGAATAGACAAAAACCGCGAGTGTTGATGGCCGACACGTTAACGCACCCCGGGGTTTGTAAATCATGGAAATTACTCTGGGACCCCAAAACAGTGAGTAATAGTCCACGAAACGGGCCAGAATCGGCCAAAACTATGAGTGTTGATGACCGACAGGTAAGCGCACCTTGGGATTCAACAACTATGGAAATCGCATCGGGACCTCAAAGCGGGGAGTAATAGTCCATGAAGCGGGCGAGAATTGGGTAGCTGTGAAGTGTTGACGATGGACACGTAAGCGCACCTCGAGGATCGTCAACCGTGGAAATCAGTCTAGGACCCCAAAATCTTGAGTAATAGTGCAAGCGGACGAGAATCGGCCTAAATTGTGAGTGTTGATGAGCGACACGTAAGCGCACCACAGGGTTCGTCAATCATGGAAATCACTCGGGACCCCAAAAGCTGAGTAATAATCAAGAAGCGGGCGAGAATCATTAAGCTGCGACTCTTGGCGACCACCACATAAGCACACCTTGGGGTTCGACAACCATGGAAATCCTTTGGGACCCCAAAGCGGTGAGTAATAGTCCATGAAGCAGGTCGAATTGACCAAAAACCATGGCGTTGATGGCCAAACCGTAAATGCACCCATGGTTAGTTAATCGTGGAAATCGCTCTGGCACCCATAAGCGGTGAGTAATAGTCAAGAAATTCACAAGAATTGGCCAAAATTGTGTGTGTTGATGACCGACACGTAAACGCACCTCGGGGTTCTACAACCATGGAAATCGCTTTGGGACCCCAAAGCGGTGAGTAATAGTCCACAAGCAGGCGAGAATCGGCCAAAACGCGATGTCGATGACCGACACATAGCGCACCAGGGTTCGTTAATCATGGAAATCACTCGGGACCTCAAAATAGTGAGTAATAGTCCACAAGCAGGCGAGAATCGGCCAAGCTGTGAGTGTTGATGACCGACGAGTAAAGCGCACCTTGGGGTTCAACAACTACTGAAATCGCTTCGGGACCCCAAAACGGGAGTAATAGTGCATGAAATGGGTCAGAATTGCCCAAAACTATGAGCGTTGACGATGGACACGTAAACGCACCTCGGGGATCGTCAACCATGGAAATCACTCTGGGACCCCAAAACGCCGAGTAATAGTGCACAAAACGGACCAGAATCGGCCAAAATTATGAGTGTTGATGACCCGACGCAGTAAGCGCACCAGGGTTAAATCAATCGTGGAAATCACGTCGGACCCAAAATTTGAGTAATAATCCAAGAAACGGCCAGAATCGGCCCAAACTATGAGTCTTGACGACCAACACATAAGCACACCTTGGGGTTCGAAAACCATGGAAATCCCTTTGGACCCCAAAACGGTGAGTAATAGTCCATGAAATGGGTCAGAACCGACAAAAACCACGAGTGTTGATGACCGACACGTAAATGCACCCCAGGGTTCGTTAATCGTGCAAATCGCTCTTGGACACAAAAACGGTGAGTAATAATCCAAGAAACTAACAAATTGGCCAAAATTGTGAGTGTTGATTACCGTCAATCGCGCACCAGCGGTTCTTCACCATGAAAATCACTTGGGCCCCCAAAGCTGAGTAATAGTGCAGGAAACGGGCCAGAATCGGCCCAAACTGCGAGTGTTGATGACCAACACGTAAGCCCACCTTGGGGTTCAAAAACCATGGATATCGCTTTGGGACCCAAAATGGTGAGTAATAGTCCACGAAACGGGTCAGAATAGACAAAAACCGCGAGTGTTGATGGCCGACACGTTAACGCACCCCGGGGTTTGTAAATCATGGAAATCACTCAGGGACCCCAAAACAGTGAGTAATAGTCCACGAAACGGGCCAGAATCGGCCAAAACTGTGAGTGTTGATGACCGACAGGTAAGCGCACCTTGGGATTCAACAACTATGGAAATCGCGCCGGGACCTCAAAGCGGGGAGTAATAGTCCATGAAAGCGGGCGAGAATTGGCCAAAGCTGTGAGTGTTGACGATGGACACGTAAGCGCACCTCGAGGATCGTCAGCCGTGAAATCAGTCTAGGACCCCAAAATCTGAGTAATAGTGCCGCAAGCGGACAGAATCGGCCTAAATTGTGAGTGTTGATGAACGACACGTAAACGCACCCCGGGGTTCGTCAATCATGGAAATCACTACGGGACCCCAAAACTGAGTAATAATCCAGGAAACGGGCCAGAATCGGCCCAAACTGCGACCCTTGATGACCACCACATAAGCACACCTTGGGTTCGACAACCATGGAAATCCTTTGGGACCCCAAAGCGGTGAGTACTAGTCCATGAAGCGGGTCGAGAATTGACAAAAACCATGGCGTTGATGGCCGACACGTAAATGCACCCGGGGTTAGTTAATCGTGGAAATCGCTCTGGCACCCATAAGCGGTGAGTAATAGTCCAAGAAATTCACAAGAATTGGCCAAAATTGTGAGTATTGATGGCCGAAACCGTCGCGCACCTCGGGGTTCTACAACCATGGAAATCGCTTTGGGACCCCAAAGCGGTGAGTAATAGTCCACAAGCAGGCGAGAATCGGCCAAAACGCATGATGTCGATGATCGACACATAGCGCACCGAGGTTCGTTAATCATGGAAATCACTCGGGGACCTCAAAATAGTTAGTAATAGTCCACAAAGCAGGCGAATTGGCCAAAACATGATGTTGATGGCCAAAGCATAATGCAACTTGGGTTCAACAACTATGGAAATCGCCGGGACCCCAAAGCAGGGAGTAATAGTGCATGAAGCAGGTCAGAATTGGCCAAAACTATGGCGTTGACGATGGACACGTAAGCGCACCTCGAGGATCGTCAACCATGGAAATCACTCTGGGACCCCAAAAGGTGTGTAATAGTGCAAGCGGACGAGAATCGGCCAAAATTGTGAGTGTTGATGGCCCGACACGTAAGCGCACCCGAGGGTTAAATCAATCGTAGAAATCACGTCGGACCCAAAATTTGAGTAATAATCCAAAAAGCGGCAGAATCGGCCCAAACTATGAGTCTTGACGACCAACACATAAGCACACCTTGGGGTTCGAAAACCATGGAAATCCCTTTGGACCCCAAAATGGTGAGTAATAGTCCATAAGCAGGTCAGAATCGACAAAAACCACGAGTGTTGATGGCCGAACCGTAAATACACCAGAGGTTCGTTAATCATGGAAATCGCTCGGGACCCAAAAGCGGTGAGTAATAGTCCACGAAACTAACGAGAATTGGCCAAAATTGTGAGTGTTGATGGTGACACGTCGCGCACCACAGGTTCGTCGGTGATAATAACTTGGGGCCCCAAAATAGAGTAATAGTCCGAAGCGGGCAGAATCAATAAGCTGTGAGTGTTGATGGCCAAACACGTAAGTGCACTTTGGGGTTCAACAACCATGGAAATCACTTTGGGACCCCAAAGCGGTGAGTAATAGTCCACGAAGCAGGTGAGAATAGACAAAAAACATGAGTGTTGATGACCGACACGTAAATGCACCCTAGGGTTAGTTAATCGTGGAAATTGCTCTGGGACCAAAACGGTGAGTAATAGTCCACAAGCGGCGAAATTGGCCAAAATTGTGAATGTTGATGGTAAACCGTAAGCGCACACAGGGTTCAACAACCATGGAAATCGCTTTGGGACCCCAAGCGGTGATTAATAGTCCACGAAATGGGTCAGAATCGACAAAAACTGCGATTGTTGATGACCGACACGTTAACGCACCCCGGGGTTAGTTAATCGTGGAAATCACTCGGGGACCCCAAAATAGTGAGTAATACTCCACGAAACGGGCCAGAATCGGCCAAAACTGCAAGTGTTGATGACCGGCACGTAAGCTCACATTTGGGTTCAACAACTATGGAAATAAACCGGGACCATAAAGCGGGGAGTAATAGTCCACAAGCGGGTCGAAATTGGCCAAAAGCTGTGGTGTTGACGATGGACACATAAACGCACCTCGGGGATCGTCAACCGTGGAAACCATTCTAGGACCCAAAAACGCTGAGTAATAGTGCACGAAACAAAATAGAATCGGCAAAAATTGTGAGTGTTGATGACCGACACGTAAATGCACGAGGGTTAAATCAATCGTGGAAAGAACTTGGGAGCCTAAAAGCTGAGTAATAATCAAAAAGCGGGCAGAATCGTCCCAAACTTTGAGTCTTGACGACTAATACATAAGCACACCTTGGGGTTCACAACCATGGAAGTCCTTTGGGACCCCAAAGCGGTGAGTAATAGTCCATGAAGCAGGTAGAATCGACAAAAACCATGAGTGTTGATGGCCGACCGTAAATGTACCCGAGGTTAGTTAATCGTGGAAATCGCTCTGGGACCCAAAAGCGGTGAGTAATAGTCCTGGCCCGGCGAAATTGGCCAAAATCGTGAGTGTTGATGACCGACACGTAGCGCACCCAGTCGTCGGTAGTGAAAATCGCCGGGACCCCAAAGCTGAGTAATAGTCCGAAGCAGGCGAATCGGCCAAAGCTGCAGTCTTGATGACCGACCGTAAGCGCACCTTTGGGGTTCAACAACTATGGAAATCGCCGGGATCCTAAAGCGGGGAGTAATAGTCCATGAAGCAGGTGAGAATTGGCCAAAACCGTGAGTGTTGACGATGGACACGTGCGCACATAAGCACACCTTGGGGTTAAACAACCATGGAAATCCTTTGGGACCCCAAAGCGGTGAGTAATAGTCCATGAAAGCAGTTCAGATTCGACAAAAACCACAGTGTTGATGACCGACACTTAAATGCACCCGAGGTTAGTTAATCATGGAAATCGCTCTAGGACCCAAAGCGGTGAGTAATAGTCCACAAAACTAACTAGAATTGGCCAAAATTGTGAGTGTTGATGACCGACAAATAAGCGCACCCAGGGTTAAATCAATTTGCGAAAATAACTTGGGACCCCAAAATAGAGTAATAGTCCGAGAAGCGGGCGAGAATCGGCCCAAAGCTGTGAGTGTTGACGACCAAACACGTAAAGTGCACCTTGGGGTTCAACAACCATCGAAATCGCTTTGGGACCCCAAAGCGGTGAGTAATAGTCCACGAAGCAGGTCGAGAATAGACAAAAACCGCGAGTGTTCATGACCAAACACGTAAATGCACCCTAGGGTTAGTTAATCGTGGAAATTGCTCTGGGACCAAGCGGTGAGTAATAGTCCTGGCCCGGCGAGAATTGGCCAAAATTGTGAGTGTTGATGGCGACCGTAAACTCACCGGGGTTCAACAACCATGGAAATTGCTTTGGGACCCCAAAGCGGTGATTAATAGTCCATGAAATGGGTCAGAATCGACAAAAAGCTGCGAGTGTTGATGACCAAACCGTTAACGCACCACAGGGTTCATTTATCGTGGAAATCACTCAGGACCCCAAAATAGTGAGCAATAGTCCCGCAAGCGGGCGAGAATCGGCCAAAGCGCAAGTGTTGATGCCAAACACGTAAGCTCACGTTGAGGGTTCAACAACTATAAATCGCCGGGACCACAAAGCGGGGAGTAATAGTCCACGAAGCGGGTCGAATTAGCCAAAAGCTGTATTGTATTGATGATGGACACGTCAGCGCACCTCGGAGATCGTCAACCGTGGAAATCATTGCAGGACCCGAAGCGGCTGAGTAATAGTGCGAAGCGAAATAGAATCGGCCAAAATTGTGAGTGTTGATGAATGACACAGCGTACCTAGGGGTTTGTCAATCGTGAAATCGCCGGGACCCCAAAACGAGTAATAATCCAAGAAACAGGCCAGAATCGTCCCATACTACGAGTCTTGACGACCAACACATAAGCACACCTTGGGGTTCACAACCATGGAAATCCCTTTGGGACCCCAAAACGGTGAGTAATAGTCCATGAAGCGGGTCAGAATCGACAAAAACCACGAGTGTTGATGACCGACACTTAAATGTACCACAGGGTTCGTTAATCGTGGAAATCGCTCTGGAACCCAAAAACGATGAGTAATAGTCCTGGCCCGGCGAAATTGGCCAAAATTGTGAGTGTTGATGGGCGACAACGTAAGCGCACCCAGGTTTCGTCGACAATGTAAATCACTTGGGACCCCAAAACTGAGTAATAGTCCGAAGCGGGCAGAATCGGCCCAAAATCACGAGTGTTGATGACCGACATATAAGCACACCTTGGGGTTCAACAACTATGGAAATAAACCGGGACCATAAAGCGGGATGTAATAGTCCACTGGCAGGTCAGATTTGGCCAAAACTATGAGTGTTGACGATGGACACGTAAAAGGCATCGTGAGGATAAATCAGCCGTGGAAATCATACAGGACCCAAAAAGCGAGTAATAGTGCAAGCGAAATAGAATCAGCCAAAATTGTGAGTGTTGATGGCCAAACCGTTAACGCACCGAGGGTTAGTTAATCGTGGAAATCACTCGGGACCCCAAAGCGGTGAGTAATAGTCCACGAAGCGGGCGAATTGGCAAAAACTGCAGTGTTGATGGCCAAACGCGTAAAGCGCACCTTAGGTTCAACAAATATGGAAATCATTTGGGACCGCATAATGGGGAGTAATAGTCCACGAAAGCGGGTCGAAATTGGCCAAAACTATGAGTGTTGACGATGGACACGTAAGCGCACCTCGGGGATCGTCAACCGTGGAAATCACTCTGGGACCCAAAAGCGGTGAGTCATAGTGCAAAGCGGACAAGAATCGGCCAAAATTGTGAGTGTTGATGACCTGCGTAAATGCACCCGGGGTTCGTCAATCGTTGAAATCACTTGGGACCCCAAAGCTGAGTAATAATCCAAAGCAGAGCGAGAATCGTCCCAAGCTGCGAGTCTTGACGACCAACACATGAGCACACATTGGGGTTCACAACCATGGAAATCCTTTGGGACCACAAAGCGGTGAGTAATAGTCCATGAAGCAGGTGAGAATCGACAAAAACAACGAGTGTTGATGGCCAAACACGTAAATGCACCAGGGTTAGTTAATCATGGAAATCGCATTGGGATCAAAGCGGTGAGTAATTGTCCTGAAGCTGACCAGCATTGGCCAAAATTGTGAGTGTTTATGACCCGACACGTAAGCGCAACCACAGGTTAAATCGGTAGTGAAAATAACCGGGGCCCCAAAGCGAGTAATAGTCCGAATGCGGGCGAGAATCGGTTAAGCGTGAGTGTTGATGGCCAAACACGTAAGTGCACCTTGGGTTCAACAACCATGGAAATCGCTTTGGGACCCCAAAGCGGTGAGTAATAGTCCACAAGCAGGTCAGGATAGACAAAAAATGCAGTGTTGATGGCCGACACGTAAATGCACCCTAGGGTTCGATAATCATGGAAATCGCTCTGGGACCCGAAACCGGTGAGTAATAGTCCATGAAACTGACCAGAATTGGCCAAAATTGTGACTGTTGATGGCCAACACGTAAACGCACCCCGCGGTTCAACAACCATGGAAATCGCTTTGGGACCCCAAAACAGTGAGTAATAGTCTACGAAACGGGTCAGAATAGACAAAAACCATGAGTCTTGATGACCATCACGTTAACGCACCTCGGGGTTTGTTAATCGTAAAAATCACTCCGGGACCCCAAAATAGTGAGTAATAGTCCACGAAACGGGCCAGAATCGTCCCAAACTTTGAGTCTTGACGACTAATACATAAGCACACCTTGGGGTTCGACAACCATGGAAATCCCTTTGGGACCCCAAAACGGTGAGTAATAGTCCATGAAACGGTTCAGATTCGACAAAAACCACGAGTGTTGATGACCGACACTTAAATGCACCCAGGGTTCGTTAATCATGGAAATCGCTCTGGGACCCGAAAATGGTAAGTAATAGTCCACGAAACTAACTAGAATTGGCCAAAATTGTGAGTGTTGATGGCCAAACACGTCGCGCACCCAGGGTTAAATCGGTAGTGAAAATCACTTGGGACCCCAAAAGCTGAGTAATAGTCCGAAGCAGGCGAGAATCGGACAAAGCTGCGAGTCTTGATGGCCAAACCGTAAAGCGCACCTTTGGGCTTCAACAACTATGAAATCGCCGGGATCCTAAAGCGAGGGTAATAGTCCATGAAGCGAGGTCGAATTGGCCAAAACCGTGAGTGTTGACGATGGACACGTGCGCACACATAAGCACACCTTGGGGTTAAACAACCATGGAAATCCCTTTGGGACCCCAAAGCGGTGAGTAATAGTCCATGAAAGCAGTTTAGATTCGACAAAAACCACTAGTGTTGATGACCGACACTTAAATGCACCCCAGGATTCGTTAATCATGGAAATCGCTCTGGGACCCAGCGGTGAGTAATAGTCAAGAAACAAACCGAATTAGCCAAAATTGTGAGTGTTGATGACCGACACACGCGCACCCGGGGTTAAATCGACCATGAAAATAACCGGGCCCCAAAAATAGAGTAATAGTCCGAAGCAGGCGAGAATCATTAAGCTGTGAGTGTTGACGACAAACACGTAAAGTGCACCTTGAGGTTCAACAACCATCGAAATCGCTTTGGGACCCCAAAGCGGTGAGTAATAGTCCGCAAGCAGGTCAGAATAGACAAAAACATGAGTGTTGATGACCGACACGTAAATGCACCCTAGGTTTGTTAATCATGGAAATTGCTCTGGGACCCGAAACGGTGAGTAATAGTCCTGGCCCGGACGAGAATTGGCCAAAATTGTGAGTGTTGATGGCCGACACGTAAAGCGCCCGGGGTTCAACAACCATGGAAATTGCTTTGGGACCCCAAAACGGTGATTAATAGTCCACGAAATGTGTCAGAATCGACAAAAACTGCGAGTGTTGATGACCGACACGTTAACACACCCCGGTGTTCGTTTATCGTGGAAATCACTCGGGACCCCAAAATAGTGAGTAATAGTCCACGAAGCGGGCGAGAATCGGCCAAAAGCTGCAAGTGTTGATGGCCAAGCACGTAAGCTCACGTTAGGGTTCAAGAACTATGAAATAAACCGGGACCCAAAGCGGGAGTAATAGTCCTGAAAGCGGGTGAATTGGCGAAGCATGTATTTATTGATGATGGACACGTAAGCGCACCTCGGAGATCGTCAGCAGTGGAAATCATTAAGGACCCGAAACACTGAGTAATAGTGCACAAAGCGAAATAGAATCGGCCAAAATTGTGAGTGTTGATGAGCGACAAAGCGCACCTAGGGGTTTGTCAATCGTGGAAATCCTTGGGACCCCAAAACGTGTAATAATCCAAAGCGGGCGAGAATCGTCCCATACTACGAGTCTTGACGACCAACACATAAGCACACCTTAGGGTTCACAACCACAGAAATCCTTTGGGACCCCAAAGCGGTGAGTAATAGTCCATGAAGCGGGTCGAGAATCGACCAAAAACCACAGTGTTGATGACCGACACCTATATGCTGTGAGGGTTAGTTAATCGTGGAAATCGCTCTGGAACCCAAAAGCGGTGAGTAATAGTCCTGAAACTGGCCGAAATTGGCCAAAATTGTGAGTGTTGATGGCCGACACGTAGCGCACCCGGGTTCGTCGACCATGTAAATCACCGGGACCCCAAAAGCTGAGTAATAGTCCGAAGCAGGCGAGAATCGGCCCAAACTGCGTGTGTTGATGACCGACCGTAAAAAGCGCACCTTGGGGTTCAACAACTATGAAATAAACCGGGATTGCAAAGCGGGGAGTAATAGTCCTGAAGCAGGTCAAATTGGCCAAAACTATGAGTGTTGACGATGGACACGTAAATGCACCATGAGGATCGTCAACCAAGTGGAAATCATTCAGGACCAAAAGCGGTGAGTAATAGTGCGAAGCGAAATAGAATCAGCCAAAATTGTGAGTGTTGATGACAAACCGTTAACGCATCCGAGGGTTCGTTAATCGTGAAATTACTCAGGACCCCAAAGCGGTGAGTAATAGTCCACAAGCGGGCGAGATTAAGCCAAACTGAGTGTTGATGGCCCGCACGTAAAGCGCACCTTAGGTTCAACAAATATGGAAATCATTTGGGACCCCATAATGGGAGTAATAGTCCATGAAGCAGGTCGAAATTGGCCAAAACTATGAGTGTTGACGATGGACACGTCGCGCACCTCGGGGATCGTCAACGTGGAAATCACTCTGGGACCCAAAAGCGGTGAGTCATAGTGCAAGCAGACAAGAATCGGCCAAAATTGTGAGTGTTGATGACCTACGTAAATGCACCCGGGGTTCGTCAATCGTTGAAATCACTTGGGACCCCAAAGCTGAGTAATAATCCAAAGCGAGCAGAATCGTCCCAAGCTGCGAGTCTTGACGAACACATGAGCACACATTGGGGTTCACAACCATGGAAATCCTTTGGGACCACAAAGCGGTGAGTAATAGTCCATGAAGCAGGTCAGAATCGACCAAAAGCAGCGAGTGTTGATGACCGACCGTAAATGCACCAGGAGTTCGTTAATCATGGAAATCGCATTGGGATCCAAAGCGGTGAGTAATTGTCCTGAAACCGACCAGCATTGGCCAAAATTGTGAGTGTTTATGGCCGACAACGTAAGCGCAACCACAGGTTCGTCGGTAGTGAAAATAACCCGGGGCCCCAAAGCGAGTAATAGTCCGAGTGCGGGCGAGAATCATTAAGCTGTGAGTGTTGATGGCCAAACACGTAAGTGCACCTTGGGGTTCAACAACCATGGAAATCGCTTTGGGACCTCAAAGCGGTGAGTAATAGTCCACGAAGCAGGTCGGGATAGACAAAAACATGAGTGTTAATGGCCAAACACGTAAATGCACCCTAGGGTTCGATAATCATGGAAATCGCTCGGGACCCGAAACGGTGAGTAATAGTCCATAAGCCCGGCGAAATTGGCCAAAATTGTATTTGTTGATGGCGACACGTCGCGCACCCAGGGTTCAACAACCATGGAAATCGCTTTGGACCCCAAAGCGGTGAGTAATAGTCTACGAAACGGGTCAGAATAGACAAAAACCATGAGTCTTGATGACCGACACGTTAACGCACCTCGGGGTTCGTTAATCGTAAAAATCACTCCGGGACCCCAAAATAGTGAGTAATAGTCCACGAAACGGGCCAGAATCGTCCCAAACTTTGAGTCTTGACGACTAATACATAAGCACACCTTGGGGTTCGACAACCATGGAAATCCCTTTGGGACCCCAAAGCGGTGAGTAATAGTCCATGAAAGCAGTTCAGATTCGACCAAAAACCACAGTGTTGATGACCGACACTTAAATGCACCAGAGGTTCGTTAATCATGGAAATCGCTCTGGGACCAGCGGTAAGTAATAGTCCACGAAACTAACTAGAATTGGCCAAAATTGTGAGTGTTGATGACCGAAACGTAGCGCACCCGAGGGTTCGTCGGTAGTGAAAATCACTTGGGACCCCAAAGCTGAGTAATAGTCCGAAGCAGGCGCGAATCGGACAAAAGCTGCGAGTCTTGATGACCGACCGTAAAGCGCACCTTTGAGCTTCAACAACTATGGAAATCAACGGGATCCTAAAGCAGGAGTAATAGTCCATGAAGCAGGTCGAATTGGCCAAAACCGTGAGTCTTGACGATGGACACGTAAGCGCACACATAAGCACACCTTGAGGTTCGACAACCATGGAAATCCTTTGGGACCCCAAAGCGGTGAGTAATAGTCCATGAAGCGGTTTAGATTCGACAAAAACCACAGTGTTGATGACCCGACACTTAAATGCACCCAGGATTCGTTAATCATGGAAATCGCTCTGGGACCAGCGGTGAGTAATAGTCCACGAAACTAACGAATTGGCCAAAATTGTGAGTGTTGATGACCGACACATAAGCGCACCCGGGGTTCGTCGGTAGTGAAAATAACCGGGACCCCAAAATGAGTAATAGTCCGAAGCAGGCGAGAATCGGCCCAAAGCTATGAGTGTTGACGGCCAAACACGTAAGTGCACCTTGAGGTTCAACAACCATCGAAATCGCTTTGGGACCCCAAAGCGGTGAGTAATAGTCCAAGCAGGTCAGAATAGACAAAAACATGAGTGTTGATGACCGACACGTAAATGCACCCTAGGTTTGTTAATCTGGAAATTGCTCACGGGACCCAAAACGGTGAGTAATAGTCCTGGCCCGGCGAATTGGCCAAAATTGTGAGTGTTGATGGCCGACGCGTAAAAGCGCGCCGGGGTTCAACAACCATGGAAATTGCTTTGGGACCCCAAAACGGTGATTAATAGTCCACGAAATGTGTCAGAATCGACAAAAACTGCGAGTGTTGATGACCGACACGTTAACGCACCCCGGGGTTCGTTTATCGTGGAAATCACTCCGGGACCCCAAAATAGTGAGTAATAGTCCACGAAACGGGCCAGAATCGGCCAAAACTGCAAGTGTTGATGACCGGCACGTAAGCTCACGTTGGGGTTCAACAACTATGAAATAAACCGGGACCCCAAAGCGGGGAGTAATAGTCCTGAAGCAGGTGAAATTGGCAAAGCGTGGTGTTGATGATGGACACGTAAGCGCACCTCGGAGATCGTCAAGCGTGGAAATCATTCAGGACCCGAAAGCGGTGAGTAATAGTGCGCGAAGCGAAATAGAATCGGCCAAAATTGTGAGTGTTGATGAGCGACACGTAAAGCGCACCTAGGGGTTTGTCAATCGTGGAAATCACTTGGGACCCCAAAACCGTGTAATAATCCAAAGCGGGCGAGAATCGTCCCATACTCAGAGTCTTGACGACCAACACATAAGCACACCTTGGGGTTCACAACCATGGAAATCCCTTTGGGACCCCAAAGCGGTGAGTAATAGTCCATGAAGCGGGTCGAGAATCGACAAAAACCACAGTGTTGATGGCCGACACCTATATCTGACGGGTTAGTTAATCGTGAAATCGCTCTGGAACCCAAAAGCGGTGAGTAATAGTCCTGGCCCGGCCAGAATTGGCCAAAATTGTGAGTGTTGATGGCCGACACGTAAGCGCACCGGGGTTCGTCGACCATGCAAATCGCCGGGACCCCAAAGCTGAGTAATAGTCCGAAGCGGGCGAGAATCGGCCCAAAGCTGCGTGTGTTGATGACCGACACGTAAAGCGCACCTTGGGTTCAACAACTATGGAAATCGCTTTGGGACCCCAAAGCGGGGGGTAATAGTCCTGAAGCAGGTGAGATTGGCCAAAACTATGAGTGTTGATGATGGACACGTAAGCGCCTTGAGGATCGTCAACAAGTGAAATCATTAAGGGACCCAAAAGCGGTGAGTAATATTACGAAGCGAAATAGAATCAGCCAAAATTGTGAGTGTTGATGACCGACCGTTAATGCACCATGAGGTTCGTTTATCGTGAAATCACTCGGGACCCCAAAGCAGTGAGTAATAGTCCATGAAGCGGGCGAAATTGGCCAAAAGCTGCAGTGTTGATGACCGACACGTAAGCGCACCTTGGGTTCAACAAATATGGAAATCGTTTCGGGACCGCATAATGGGGAGTAATAGTCCCTGAAACGGGTCAGAATTGGCCAAAACTATGAGTGTTGACGATGGACACGTAAACGCACCTCGGGGATCGTCAACCATGGAAATCACTCTGGTACCCAAAAACGCTGAGTCATAGTGCACGAAACGGACAAGAATCGGCCAAAATTGTGAGTGTTGATGACCTACGTAAATGCACCCGGGGTTCGTCAATCGTTGAAATCACTTGGGACCCCAAAGCTGAGTAATAATCGGAAAGCAGGCGAATCGTCCCAAGCTGCGAGTCTTGACGACCAACACATGAGCACACCTTGGGGTTCACAACCATGGAAATCCTTTGGGACCACAAAGCGGTGAGTAATAGTCCATGAAGCAGGTGAGAATCGACAAAAACCATGAGTGTTGATGGCCGAGGCGTAAATGCACCCAGGGGTTCGTTAATCATGGAAATCGCTTTTGGACCGAAAAGCGGTGAGTAATTGTCCTGGCTGACCAGCAATTGCCAAAATTGTGAGTGTTTATGACCAACACGTAAGCGCACCCCAGGTTCGTTAGCCATGAAAATAACCGGGGACCCAAAAAGAGTAATAGTCCGAATAGCAGGCGAGAATCGATTAAGCTGTGAGTGTTGATGACCAAACACGTAAGAGCACCTTGTGGTTCAACAACCATGGAAATCGCTTTGGGACCCCAAAGCGGTGAGTAATAGTCCACGAAAGCAGGTCGGGATAGACAAAAAACGCGAGTGTTGATGGCGACACATAAATCTGCGCTAGGGTTCGTTAATCGTGGAAATCGCTCTGGGACCCGAAACGGTGAGTAATAGTCCTGGCCCGGCGAAATTGGCCAAAATTGTTTGTTGATGGCCGACATATAAGCGCACCAGGTTCAACAACCATGGAAATCGCTTTGGGACCCCAAAGCGGTGAGTAATAGTCCACGAAGCAGGTGAGAATCGACAAAAACATGAGTGTTGATGACCACGTTAATGCACCCCGAGGTTAGTTAATCGGGAAATCATTCTAGGACCCAAAAATGTTGTGAAATAGAATCGCCAACATTGTGAGTGTTGATGACCGACACGTAAATGCGCCCAGGGGTTTGTCAATCGTGGAAATCCCTTTGGGACCGTAAAACGGTGAGTAATAGTCCATGAAACGTGTCAGAATCGACAAAAACCGCGAGTGTTGATGACCGACACGTAAATGCAACCTAGGGTTTGTTAATCATGGAAATTGCTGTGGGACCCAAAAACGGTGAGTAATTGTCCATGAAATGGCCGAAATGGCAAAATTGTGAGTGTTGATGACCCACACGTAGCGCACCCTGGGTTTGTCGGTAGTGAAAATAACCCGGGGCCCAAAAGCTGAGTAATAGTCCGAAGCGGGCGAGAATCGGCCAAAGCTGTAGTGTTGATGGCCGACACATAAGCGCACCTTGAGGGTTCAACAACCATGGAAATAAACTGCGACCCCAAAGCAGTGAGTAATAGTCCATGAAGCAGGTCAGAATAGACCAAAAACCACGAGTGTTGTTGGCCGAAACCGTTAACGCACAGGGTTTGTTAATCGTGAAATCACTCAGGGACCCCAAAGCAGTGAATAATAGTCCATGAAGCGGGCGAGAATCGGCCAAAACTCTGAGTGTTGATGACAAACGCGTAAGCACACCTTGCGTTTCAACAACTATGGAAATAAACCGGGACATAAAGCGAGGAGTAATAGTCACTGAAAGGGTCAGAAATTAGCCAAAAGCTGTGAGTGTTGACGATGGACACGTAAGCGAACCCGAGGATCGTCAATGTGGAAATCATGCAGGACCCAAAAGCGGTGAGTAATAGTGCGAAAGCGAAATAGAATCGGCGAAATTGTGAGTGTTGATGACCGACAACGTAAGCGCACCAGGAGGTTCGTCAATCGTGGAAATCACTTGAGGACCCCAAAGCTGAGTAATAATCCAAGAAGCGGGCAAGAATCGTCCCCAAGCTGTGAGTCTGGCGACCAACACATCACACACCTTAGGGTTCACAACCATGGAAATCCCTTTGGGACCCAAAAGCGGTGAGTAATAGTCCATGAAATGGGTCGAGAATCGACAACGACCACGAGTGTTGATGGCCGACCGTAAATGTACCCAGGTTAGTTAATCGTGGAAATCGCTCTGGGACGAAAAGCGGTGAGTAATAGTCCTGGCCTGACCAAAATTGGCCAAAATTGTGAGTGTTGATGGCCGACAACGTAAAGCGCCCAGGGTTCGTTAGCCATGAAAATCACTTTGGGACCCCAAAAGCTGAGTAATAGTCCGAAGCGGCGAGAATCGGCCCAAAGCTGCAGTGTTGATGACCGACACGTAAAGCGCACCATGGGGTTCAACAACCATGGAAATCGCTGCGACCCCAAAGCGGTGAGTAATAGTCCATGAAGCAGGTTAGAATAGACAAAAAGCAGTGTTGATTACCGACACGTTCGCGCACCGAATGCGTTAATCATGGAAATCACTCAGGGACCCCAAAGCGGTGAGTAATAGTCCATGAAGCGGGCGAGAATCGGCCAAAACTCCAGTGTTGATGGCCGACCGTAAGCAAACCTTGGGGTTCAACAACTATGGAAATCGCGGGACCCCAAAGCGAGGAGTAATAGTCCATGAAGCGGGTCAGAATTGGCCAAAATTGTGAGTGTTGATGATGCTGCGTAAGCGCACCTCGGGTATAAATCAACCGTGCAAATCACTCTGGGACCCCAAAGCGCTGAGTAATAGTGCAGAAAGCGGACGAAGTCGGCCAAAATTCTGAGTGTTGATGACCGACAACGTAGCGCACCCGGGGTTCATCAATCGTGGAAATCGCCGGGACCCCTAAAGCTGAGTAATAATCAGAAAGCGGGCGAGAATCGGCCCAAGCTGCTGAGTCTTAACAGCGAACACATAAGCACACCTTGGGGTTCGACAACCATGGAAATCCCTTTGGGACCCTAAAGCGGTGAGTAATAGTCCATGAAGCAGGTCGAGAATCGACAAAACCCACAGTGTTGATTACCAAAGCGTAAATGCATGCTAGGGTTCGATAATCGTGAAATTGCTCGGGACCCGAAAACCGTTGAGTAATAGTCCTGGCTGACGAAATTGGCCAAAATATTGAGTGTTGATGGCGACCGTAAGCGCACCCGAGGTTCAACAACCATGGAAATCGCTTTGGGACCCCAAAGCGGTGAGTAATAGTCCCAAAGCAGGTGAGAATCGACAAAAAAAGCGAGTGTTGATGGCCGACACGTTAACGCGCACCAGGGTTCGTTAATCGTGAAATCACTCTGGACTAACCACGGTGAGTAATTGTCCATGAAATGGGCAAGAATGAAGCCAAATCTGCGAGTGTTGATGGCACACATAAGCGCACCTTGGGGTTCAACAACTATGGAAATCGCCGGGACCCCAAAGCGGGAGTAATAGTCCATGAAGCAGGTGAAATTGGCAAAAGCTATGAGTGTTAATGATAGACACATAAGCGCACCTTGAGGGATTGTCAAGCCAGTGGAAATCACTCTAGGACCCAAAATGCTGAGTAATAGTAGTGCAAGCGGAATAGAATTGGCGAAATTGTGAGTGTTGATGACCGACACGTAAGCGCACTGAGAGGGTTCGTCGACCATGGAAATCACTTTGGAACCCCAAAGCTGAGTAATAATCAAGAAAGCGAGCGAGAACCGTCCCAAGCTGCGAGTCTTGACGACCAACACATGAGCACACATTGGGGTTCACAACCATGGAAATCCTTTGGGACCCCAAAGCGGTGAGTAATAGTCCATGAAGCGATGTCGAGAATCGACAAAAACCACGAGTGTTGATGACCGACACGTAAAGCGCTATAGGGTTCAACAACTATGGAAATCGTTTGGGACCCAAAAGGGAGTAATAGTCCTAAAGCGAGGTGAGAATTGGCCAAAATGTGAGTGTTGACGATGGACACGTAAATGCACCCAGGATCGTCAACCATGGAAGTCACTCTGGGACCCAAAGCGGCTGAGTCATAGTGCATAAACGGACCAGAATCGGCCAAATTTTTATTGTTGATGACCGACACGTAAATGCATCCGGGGTTCAATCAATCGTTGAAATCACTTTGGGAACCCAAAGCGGTGAGTAATAATCCAAGAAGCAGGCGAGAATCATCCCAAAGCTGCGAGTCTTGACGACCAACACATGAGCACACCTTGGGGTTCACAACCATGAAATCCTTTGGGACCACAAAGCGGTGAGTAATAGTCCATGAAGCGGGTCGGAATCGACCAAAAACCATGAGTGTTGATGGCCGACCGTAAATGCACCAGGACGTCGTTAATCATGGAAATCGCTTTTGGACCGAAAGCGGTGAGTAATAGTCCGGGCGGAATGACCCTACAATTGCCAAAATTGTGAGTGTTTATGACCAACACGTAAGCGCACCCCAGGTTCGTTAGCCATGAAAATAACCGGGGACCCAAAAGCTCGAGGAGTAATAGTCCGAAAGCGGGCGAGAATCGGCGAGAAAGCGCTGAGTGTTGATGACCAACACGTAAAGCACCTTGTGGTTCAACAACCATGGAAATCGCTTTGGGACCCCAAAGCGGTGAGTAATAGTCCATGAAGCAGGGTGAGGATAGACAAAACCCGCGAGTGTTGATGACCGACACGTAAATACACGCTAGGTTTAGTTAATCGTGGAAATCGCTCGGGACCCGAAACGGTGAGTAATAGTCCTGGCCGACGAATTGGCCAAAATTGTATTTGTTGATGGCCGACATGTAAGCGCACCGAGGGTTCAACAACCATGGAAATCGCTTTGGGACCCCAAAGCGGTGAGTAATAGTCCACCAGTGTTGAAGCGGTCGAGAATCGACAAAAACAGCGAGTGTTGATGGCCAAACCGTTAATGCACCTGGGGTTAAGTTAATCGTGGAAATCATTCTAGGACCCAAAATCTTTGAGTAATAGTGCATGAAGCGAAATAGAATCATTCAGGGCCAACATTGTGAGTGTTGATGACCACGATCACTTGGGACGTAAATGAGCATACCAGGGTTCGTCAATCGATGGAAATCCTTTGGGACCGTAAAGCGGTGAGTAATAGTCCATGAAAGCGTGTCGAGAATCGACAAAACCGCGAGTGTTGATGGCCGACACGTAAATGCACCCAGGTTTGTTAATCATGGAAATTGCTCTGGGACCCAGCGGTGAGTAATTGTCCTGGCGGACGAATTGGCAAAAATTGTGAGTGTTGATGACCCACATGTAAGCGCACCCTGGGTTCGTCGGTAGTGAAAATAACCGGGGCCCAAAACTGAGTAATAGTCCGAAGCAGGCGGAATCGGCACTAAGCTGTGAGTGTTGATGGCCGACACATAAGCACACCAGGGTTCAACAACCATGGAAATCGTTTTGCGACCCCAAAGCGGTGAGTAATAGTCCCGAAGCAGGTCGAGAATAGACAAAAACCACGAGTGTTGATGGCCGAACACATTACGCACCCGGGGTTTGTTAATCGTGGAAATCACTCGGGACCCCAAAATAGTGAATAATAGTCCATGAAATGGGCGAGAATCGGCCAAAACTGCAGTGTTGATGACCCAAACGTAAAAGCGCACCTTGGGGTTCAACAACTATGGAAATAAACCGGGACCCAAAGCGGGAGTAATAGTCCACGAAAAGGGTCAAAATTAGCCAAAAGCGTGAGTGTTGACGATGGACACGTAAGCGCGCATGAGGATCATCAACGTGAAATCATTACAGGACCCAAAAGCTGAGTAATAGTGCATGAAGCGAAATAGAATCGGCAAAATTGTGAGTGTTGATGACCGAACACGTAAGCGCACCAGGGGTTAAATCGATCGTGGAAATCACTTTGGGACCCCAAAAGCGAGTAATAATCGAAAAAGCGGGCAAGAATCGTCCCAAACTATGAGTCTGACGACCAACACATAAGCACACCTTGGTGTTCACAACCATGGAAATCCTTTGGGACCCCAAAGCGGTGAGTAATAGTCCATGAAGCGGGTTAGAATCGACAAAACCCACAGTGTTGATGACCCGACACGTAAATGTACCCGAGGGTTAGTTAATCGTGGAAATCGCTCTGGGACGAAAAGCGGTGAGTAATAGTCCACGAAACTAACGAATTGGCCAAAATTGTGAGTGTTGATGGCCGACACGTAAGCGCACCCGGAGTTCTTCAACCATGAAAATCGCCGGGACCCCAAAGCTGAGTAATAGTCCGAAGCGGCGAAATCGGCCCAAGCTGCGAGTGTTGATGGCCAAACCGTAAGCGCACCATGGGGTTCAACAACCATGGAAATCGCTTGCGACCCCAAAGCGATGAGTAATAGTCCATGAAGCAGGTTAGAATAGACAAAAACCGAGTGTTGATGAGTTAGCGCACCGGGGTTCGTTAATCATGGAAATCACTCTAGGACCCCAAAGCAGTGAGTAATAGTCCACGAAAGCAGGCGAATCGGCCAAAGCTGCAGTGTTGATGACCGACCGTAAGCAAACCTTGGGGTTCGACAACTATGGAAATCGCTTGGGACCCCAAAGCGGGGAGTAATAGTCCATGAAGCAGGTGAAATTGGCCAAAATTGTGAGTGTTGACGATGTACACATAAATGCACCTCGGGTATAAATCAGCCGTGCAAATCACTCTGGGACCCCAAAGCGCTGAGTAATAGTGCAAGCGGACCAGAATCGGCCAAAATTTTGAGTGTTGATGACCGACACGTCGCGCACCCAGGGGTTTCGTCAATCATGAAATCATTTGGGACCCTAAAGCTGAGTAATAATCCAAGAAATGGGCGAGAATCGGCCCAAGCTGCGATCTTAACGACGAACACATAAGCACACTTTGGGTTCGACAACCATGGAAATCCTTTGGGACCCTAAAGCGGTGAGTAATAGTCCATGAAGCAGGTGAGAATCGACAAAACCCACAGTGTTGATGACCGACACGTAAATGCACCCTAGGGTTAGTTAATCGTGGAAATTGCTCGGGACCCGAAACGGTGAGTAATAGTCCTGGCCGACGAAATTGGCCAAAATTGTGAGTGTTGATGGCGACACCGTAAGCGCACCCGGGGTTCAACAACCATGGAAATCGCTTTGGGACCCCAAAGCGGTGAGTAATAGTCCATGAAGCAGGTGAGAATCGACAAAAAAGCGAGTGTTGATGACCCGACACGTTAACGCATCCAGGGTTCGTTAATCGTGGAAATCACTCTGGGACCCCAAAGCGGTGAGTAATAGTCCACAAAATGGGCAAGAATGAGCCAAAACTGCGAGTGTTGATGACCGACACGTAAGCGCACCTTAGGGTTCAACAACTATGGAAATCTTTGGGACCCCAAAGCGGGAGTAATAGTCCATGAAGCGGGCGAATTGGCCAAAAGCGTGAGTGTTGTTGATAGACACATAAGCGCACCTTAGGGATTGTCAACCGTGGAAATCACTCTGGGACCCAAAAGCGCTGAGTAATAGTGCGAAGCGGAATAGAATCGGCCGAAATTGTGAGTGTTGATGGCCGACACGTAAGCGCACGAGAGGGTTAAATCAACCATGGAAATCACTTGGAACCCCAAAAGCTGAGTAATAATCCAGGAAGCGGAGAATCGTCCCAAACTGCGAGTCTTGACGACCACACATGAGCACACCTTGGGGTTCACAACCATGGAAATCCTTTGGGACCCCAAAGCGGTGAGTAATAGTCCATGAAGCGTGTCGAGAATCGACAAAAACCACAGTGTTGATGGCCGACACGTAAATGCACCCAGGTTCGTTAATCATGGAAATCGCTCTGGGACCCAAAAGCGGTGAGTAATTGTCCTGAAAGCTGACGAATTGGCCAAAATTGTGAGTGTTGATGACCGACCGTATGCGCGCACCACAGGTTTGTCGGTAGTGAAAATAACCGGGGACCAAAGCTGAGTAATAGTCCGAAGCAGGCGAGAATCGGCCAAAACGCGAGTGTTGATGACCGACACATAAAGCGCACCTTGGGGTTCAACAACTATGGAAATCACCGGGGAAGCGAGGGTAATAGTCAAAGCGGGTCGAAATTGGCCAAAGCTGTGAGTGTTGTGATGGACACGTAAGCGCACCTCGGGGATCGTCAACCGTGGAAATCATTACAGGACCCAAAAGCGGTGAGTAATAGTGCGAAGCAATTAGAATCTGCCAAAATTGTGAGTGTTGATGACCCGACACGTAGCGTGCCTGGGGTTCGTCAATCATGGAAATCTCTTGGGACCCCAAAATTGAGTAATAATCCAAGAAATGAGCGAGATTCATCCCAAGCTGCGAGTCTTGACGACCAAACATGAGCACACCTTGGGGTTTACAACCATGGATATCCTTTGGGACCCCAAAGCGGTGAGTAATAGTCCATGAAGCGATGTCGAGAATCGACAAAAACCACGAGTGTTGATGACCCTGCGTAAATGCACCCGAGGGTTAGTTAATCATGGAAATCGCTCTGGGACCGAAAGCGGTGAGTAATTGTCCTGGCGACCAGAATCGGCCAAAATTGTGAGTGTTGATGACCGAAACGTAAGCGCACCCGGGGTTTGTCGGTAGTGAAAATAACCGGGTCCCAAAAGCTGAGTAATAGTCCGAAGCGGGCGAGAATCGGCCAAAACTACAAGTGTTGATGACCGACACATAAGCGCACCTTAGGGTTCAACAACCTCGCTTTGGGACCCCAAAGGGTGAGTAATAGTCCACAAAGCGGGTAGAGCAGAAAAAGCTGTGAGTGTTGATGATGGACACGTAAATGCACCCTAGAGGATCGTTAATCGTGGAAATCGCTCTAGGACCCAAAACGGTGAGTAATAGTCGAAATGGCGAAATTGGCCAAAATTGTGAGTGTTGATGGCCGACACATAAGCGCACCAGAGGTTCGTCGATCGTGAAAATAACTCCGGGACCCCAAAATTGAGTAATAGTCCAACAAGCGGGCGAGAATCGTCCAAAGCTGTGAGTGTTGATGACCAACACATAAGCACACCTTGGGGTTCACAACCATGGAAATCCATTTGGGACCCCAAAGCGGTGAGTAATAGTCCATGAAGCGTGTCAGAATCGACAAAAACCACAGTGTTGATGACCCGACCACGTTAATCATGAAATCGCTCTGGGTCCAGCGGTGAGTAATAATCGTGGAACTCGCCTGAGTGTTGGCCCTAAAAGCGGTGAGTAATAGTCCGGGGCCCGGCGAATTGGCCAAAATTGTGAGTGTTGATGGCGAGACATAAGCGCACCTTGGGGTTCAACAACCATGGAAATCGCTTTGGGACCCCAAAGCGGTGAGTAATAGTCCGAAGCAGGTCGAGAATCGACAAAAAGCTGCGAGTGTTGATGGCCGACCGTTAACGCACCGGGGTTTGTTAATCATGGAAATCACTTGGGACCCCAAAATAGTGAGTAATAGTCCACAAAATGGGCGAGAATCGGCCAAAACTGCAGTGTTGATGACCGACACGTAATCGCACCTTAGGGTTCAACAACTATGAAATCTCTTGGGACCCCAAAGCGGGAGTAATAGTCCATGAAGCGGGTGAAATTGGCCAAAAGCGTGAGTGTTGACGATGGACACGTAGCGCACCTCGGGGATGTCATGCCGTGAAAATCACTACGGGACCCAAAATCGCTGAGTAATAGTGCAAGCGAAATAGAATCGGCCAAAATCGTGAGTGTTGATGACCAAACACGTAAGCGCACCGAGGGTTAAATCAATCATGAAATCACTTGGGACCCCAAAAGCTGAGTAATAGTCCAAAAGCGGGCAGAATCGTCCCAAAGCTGCGAGTCTTGACGACCAACACATGAAGCACACCTTGGGGTTCACAACCATGGAAATCCCTTTGGGACCCCAAAGCGGTGAGTAATAGTCCATGAAAGCGGGTCGAGAATCGACAAAAACCACAGTGTTGATGACCGACACGTAAATGCACCCGGGGTTCGTTAATCATGGAAATCGCTTTGGGACCCAAAGCGGTGAGTAATAGTCCCTGGCCGGCGAGAATTGGCCAAAATTGTGAGTGTTGATGGCCGACACGTAAGCGCACCCGGGGTTCAACAACCATGAAAATAACTTTGGGACCTCAAAGCGGTGAGTAATAGTCCACGAAAGAATCGAGAATCGACAAAAAAGCGAGTGTTGATGGCGACCGTTACGCGCACCAGGGTTCGTTAAAAATCACTCGGGACCCCAAAATAGTGAGTAATTGCATGAACGGGCGAAGAATCGGCCAAAAGCTGAGTGTTGATGGCCAACACGTAAGCGCACCTTAGGGTTCAACAACTATAAATCGCCGGGACATAAAGCGGGAGTAATAGTCCAGCAAAAGGTGAGAATTGGCCAAAAGCGTGAGTGTTGACGATGGACACGTAAGCGCACCTCGAGGATGCATCAACAAGTGGAAATCATTACAGGACCCAAAAGCGCTGAGTAATAGTGCACGAAATGAAATAGAATGGCCAAAATTGTGAGTGTTGATGACCGACACCGTAAGCGCACGAGGGGTTCGTCAATCATGGAAATCACTTGGGACCCCAAAATTGAGTAATAGTCAAGAAAGCAGGCAGAATCGTCCCAAGCTGCGAGTCTTGACGACCAACACATAAAGCACACCTTGGGGTTCACAACCATGGAAATCCCTTTGGGACCCCAAAGCGGTGAGTAATAGTCCATGAAGCGAGGTCGAGAATCAAACCAAAAACCACAGTGTTGATGACCAACGCGTAAATGCACCCAGGGTTCGTTAATCATGGAAATCGCTTTGGAACCAGCGGTGAGTAATAGTCCACAAGCCCGACTAAATTGGCCAAAATTGTGAGTGTTGATGGCCGACCGTAAGCGCACCCGGGTTCAACAACCATGGAAATTGCTTTGGGACCTCAAAGCGGTGAGTAATAGTCCACAAGCAGGTGAGAATCGACCAAAAGCGAGTGTTGATGACAAACACGTTAACGCAGTTAATCGTGGAACTCACTCAGGACCTCAAAGCAGTGAGTAATAGTCCACGAAATGGTCGAAATCAGCCAAAACTGCAGTATTGATGACCAAACACGTAAAGCGCACCTAGGGGTTCAACAACTATGGAAATCGCCGGGACCCCAAAGCGGGAGTAATAGTCCATGAAGCGAGGTCGAGATTGGCTAAAAGCTGTGAGTGTTGACGATGGACACTGAAACACACCTTAGGGATTGTCAACAGTGAAATCACTATGGGACCCAAAAGCGGTGAGTAATAGTGCAGGCGGAATAGAATCGGCCGAAGTTGTGAGTGTTGATGGATGACACGTAAAGCGCACCGAGGGGTTCGTCAA
Organism: Aegilops speltoides; assembly: GCA_021437245.1. Taxonomy (NCBI): domain Eukaryota; kingdom Viridiplantae; phylum Streptophyta; class Magnoliopsida; order Poales; family Poaceae; genus Aegilops; species Aegilops speltoides. Next base: position 56,160 of record JAHHZJ010002644.1, read on the forward strand.
TTGTGGAAATCACTTGGGACCCCAAAAGCGAGTAATAATCAAGAAAGCGAGCGAGAATCGTCCCAAATTGCGAGTCTTGATGACCAACACATAAAGAACACCTTGGGGTTCACAACCATGGAAATCCTTTGGGACCCCAAAGCGGTGAGTAATAGTCCATGAAGCGGGTCAAAATCGATAAAACCATGAGTGTTGATGACCGACACGTAAATGCACCCCAGGGTTCGTTAATCATGGAAATCGCTTTGGGACCCGAAAACGGTGAGTAATAGTCCACGAAACTAACCAGAATTGGCCAAAATTGTGAGTGTTGATGGCCGACACGTAAAGCGCACCCAGGGGTTCGTCGGTAGTGAAAATAACCCGGGGTCCCAAAAGCTGAGTAATAGTCCGAAGCAGGCGAGAATCATTATCTTGTGAGTGTTGATGGCCGACACATAAGTGCACCTTGGGTTCAACAACCATGGAAATCGCTTTGGGACCCCAAAGGGTGAGTAATAGTCCACAAGCAGGTGAGAACAGAAAAAAAACAGCGAGTGTTGATGGCCAAACCGTAAATGCACCCTAGGGTTCGTTAATCGTGGAAATCGCTCTAGGACCGGAAACCGGTGAGTAATAGTCCACGAAATTGGCCAGAATTGGCCAAAATTGTGAGTGTTGATGGCCGACACGTAAGCGCACCGAGGTTTGTCAACCGTGAAAATAACCGGGGCCCCAAAAGCTGAGTAATAGTCTAGAAGCGGGCGAGAATCATTAAGCTGTGAGTGTTGATGACCAACACATAAGCACACCTTGGGGTTCACAACCATGGAAATCCTTTGGGACCCCAAAGCGGTGAGTAATAGTCCATGAAGCAGGTAGAATCGACAAAAACCACGAGTGTTGATGACCGACACGTAAATGTACCCAGATGTTAGTTAATCGTGGAAATCGCTCTGGGACCTAAAAGCGGTGAGTAATAGTCCTGGCTGGCGAAATTAGCCAAAATTGTGAGTGTTGATGGCCGACATATAAGCGCACCGGGGTTCAACAACCATGGAAATCGCTTTGGGACCCCAAAGCGGTGAGTAATAGTCCGAAGCGGGTCGAGAATCGACAAAAGCTGCAGTGTTGATGGCCAGACCGTTAGCACGCAGAGGGTTCTTAATCATGGAAATCACTCGGGACCCCAAAATAGTGAGTAATAGTAGTGCAAGCAGGCTAGAATCGGCCAAAACTGCGAGTGTTGATGAAGCGGGCACATAATCGCACCTTGGGTTCAACAACTATGAAATCTCTTGGGACCCCAAAGCGGGGAGTAATAGTCCACAAGCAGGTGAGAATTGGCCAAAACTGTGAGTGTTGACGATGGACACGTAAAGCGCACCTCGGGGATGTCAACCGTGGAAATCATTACGGGACCCAAAAGCGGTGAGTAATAGTGCAAAGCGAAATAGAATCGGCCAAAATTGTGAGTGTTGATGGCCGACACGTAAGCGCACCAGGGGTTAAATCAATTGTGAAATCACTTGGGACCCCAAAAGCGAGTAATAGTCAAAGCGGGCGAGAATCGTCCAAAACTTGAGTCTTGACGACCAACACATGAAGCACACCTTGGGGTTCACAACCATGGAAATCCCTTTGGGACCCCAAAGCGGTGAGTAATAGTCCATGAAGCAGGTCAGAGCCGACCAAAAACCACAGTGTTGATGGCCAACACGTAAATGCACCCAGGGGTTAGTTAATCATGGAAATCGCTTTGGGACCAGCGGTGAGTAATAGTCCTGGCCCGGCGAATTGGCCAAAATTGTGAGTGATTATGGCCGACACGTGCGCGCACCCGGGGTTCAACAACCATGGAAATTGCTTTGGGACCTCAAAGCGGTGAGTAATAGTCCACGAAGCGGGTCGAGAATCGACAAAAAGCGAGTGTTGATGACCGACACGTTAAGCGCACCATGGGTTAGTTAATCGTGGAAATCACTCGGGACCTCAAAAGCGGTGAGTAATAGTCCACGAAATGGTCGAGAATCAGCCAAAGCTGCGAGTGTTGATGGCCAGACACATAAAGCGCACCTAGGGGTTCAACAACTATGGAAATCGCCGGGACCCCATAGCGGGAGTAATATTCCATGAAATGGGTCGAGGATTAGCCAAAAGCTGTGAGTGTTGGCGATGGGCGTAAGCGCACCTTGGGGATTGTCAACGTGTAAATCACTATGGGACCCAAAAAAGCTGAGTAATAGTGCAGGCGGAATAGAATCGGCGAAATTGTCGGTGTTGATGACCGACACGTAAAGCGCACCGAGGATCGTCAATCGTGGAAATCACTTGGGACCCCAAAAGCTGAGTAATAGTCAAGAAAGCGGGCGAGAATCGTCCCAAGCTGCGAGTCTTGACGACCAACACATGAAGCACACCTTGGGGTTCACAACCATGGAAATCCTTTGGGACCCCAAAGCGGTGAGTAATAGTCCATGAAGCAGGTGAGAACCGACCAAAAACCACAGTGTTGATGACCGACACGTAAATGCACCTCGGGGTTTGTTAATCATGGAAATCGCTTTGGGACCCAGCGGTGAGTAATAGTCCTGGCCCGGCTAGAATTGGCCAAAATTGTGAGTGATTATGGCCGACACGTCGCGCACCCGAGGTTCAACAACCATGGAAATTGCTTTGGGACCTCAAAGCGGTGAGTAATAGTCCACGAAGCAGGTCAGAATCGACAAAAAAGCGAGTGTTGATGGCCGACCGTTAACGCACCCGAGGTTAGTTAATCGTGGAAATCACTCAGGACCTCAAAGCGGTGAGTAATAGTCCACGAAATGGTCGAGAATCGCCAAAGCTGCAGTATTGATGACCGACACATAAAGCGCACCTAGGGTTCAACAACTATGAAATCGCCGGGACCCCATAGCAGGGAGTAATATTCCATGTAACGGGTCGAGGATTGGCCAAAGCGTGAGTGTTGACGATGGAGCGTAAGCGCACCTTGGGGATTGTCAATAGTGGAAATCACTATGGGACCCAAAGCGGTGAGTAATAGTGCAGAAGCGGAATAGAATCGGCGAAATTGTGATTGTTGATGACCAAACACGTAAGCACACGAGGGATCGTCGATGGTGGAAATCGCCGGGACCCCAAAGCTGAGTAATAGTCAAAAGCGGGCGAGAATCGTCCCAAGCTGCGAGTCTTGACGACCAACACATGAAGCACACCTTGGGGTTCACAACCATGGAAATCCTTTGGGACCCCAAAACGGTGAGTAATAGTCCATGAAATGGGTCAGAACCGACAAAAACCACGAGTGTTGATGACCGACACGTAAATGCACCTCGGGGTTTGTTAATCATGGAAATCGCTTTGGGACCAGCGGTGAGTAATAGTCCTGGCTGGCTAGAATTGGCCAAAATTGTGAGTGATTATGGCCGACACGTAAACGCACCCGGGGTTCAACAACCATGGAAATTGCTTTGGGACCTCAAAGCGGTGAGTAATAGTCCACGAAGCGGGTCGAGAATCGACAAAAAGCGAGTGTTGATGGCCGACACGTTACGCGCACCGGGGTTCGTTAATCGTGGAAATCACTCGGGACCTCAAAGCAGTGAGTAATAGTCCACGAAATGGTCGAGAATCAGCCAAAACTGCAGTATTGATGGCCGACCGTAAGCGCACCTAGGGGTTCAACAACTATGGAAATCGCCGGGACCCCATAGCGGGAGTAATAGTCCATGAAGCGGGTCGAGGATTGGCCAAAAGCGTGAGTGTTGACGATGGGCGTAAATGCACCTTAGGGATTGTCAACCGTGGAAATCACTATGGGACCCAAAAGCGCTGAGTAATAGTGCACGAGGCGGAATAGAATCGGCGAAATTGTGATTGTTGATGACCCGACCGTAAGCACACGAGGGGATCGTCAATGGTGGAAATCACTTTGGGACCCCAAAGCTGAGTAATAGTCAAGAAAGCGGGCGAATCGTCCCAAGCTGCGAGTCTTGACGACCAACACATGAGCACACCTTGGGGTTCACAACCATGGAAATCCTTTGGGACCCCAAAGCGGTGAGTAATAGTCCATGAAATGGGTCAGAATCGACAAAAACCACGAGTGTTGATGACCGACCGTAAATGCACCTCGGGGTTTGTTAATCATGGAAATCGCTTTGGGACCCAGCGGTGAGTAATAGTCCTGGCCCCTGAAATTGGCCAAAATTGTGAGTGATTATGGCCGACACGTAAGCGCACCAGGGTTCAACAACCATGGAAATTGCTTTGGGACCTCAAAGCGGTGAGTAATAGTCCCGAAGCGGGTCGAGAATCGACAAAAAAGCGAGTGTTGATGGCCGACCGTTAACGCACCGGGGTTCATTGTCGTGGAAATCACTCGGGACCTCAAAAGCGGTGAGTAATAGTCCACGAAATGGTCGAATCAGCCAAAACTGCTAGTATTGATGGCCGACACGTAAAGCGCACCTAGGGGTTCAACAACTATGGAAATCGCCGGGACCCCATAGAGGAGTAATAGTCCATAAAGCGGGTCGAGGATTGGCCAAAGCTGTGAGTGTTGACGATGGAAGCGTAAATGCACCTTGGGGATTGTCAACCGTGGAAATCACTATGGGACCCAAAAGCTGAGTAATAGTGCAGGCAGACGGAATAGAATCGGCGAAATTGTGAGTGTTGATGACCAAACCGTAAAAGCGCACCGAGGATCGTCAATCGTGGAAATCACTTTGGGACCCCAAAGCTGAGTAATTGTCAAAAAGCGGGCGAGAATCGTCCCAAAGCTGCGAGTCTTGACGACCAACACATGAGCACACCTTGGGGTTCACAACCATGGAAATCCCTTTGGGACCCCAAAGCGGTGAGTAATAGTCCATGAAGCAGGTCAAAATCGATAAAAAGCAGCGAGTGTTGATGGCCAAACACGTAAATGCACCCATGGTTAGTTAATCATGGAAATCGTTTTGGGACCAGCGGTGAGTAATAGTCCTGGCCCGACAAAATTGGCCAAAATTGTGAGTGTTGATGACCGACACGTCGCGCGCACCGGGGTTCGTCGGTAGTGAAAATAACTTGAGGGGTCCCAAAAGCTGAGTAATAGTCCGAAGCGGGCGAGAATCATTATCTTGTGAGTGTTGATGGCCGACACATAAGTGTACCTTGAGTTCAACAACCATGGAAATCGCTTTGGGACCCCAAAGGGTGAGTAATAGTCCACAAGCAGGTGAACAGAAAAAAAACAGCGAGTGTTGATGACCGACCGTAAATGCACCTAGGGTTAGTTAATCGTGAAATCACTCTAGGACCCGGAAACGGTGAGTAATAGTCCACGAAATTGGCGAATTGGCCAAAATTGTGAGTGTTGATGGCCGACCGTCGCGCACCCGGGGTTCGTCGGTAGTGAAAATAACCCGGGGCCCCAAAGCTGAGTAATAGTCCGAAACGGGCCAGAATCGACCCAAACTGTGAGTGTTGATGACTGACACATAAGCACACCTTGGGGTCCAGAACCATGGAAATCCCTTTGGGACCCCAAAACGGTGAGTAATAGTCCATGAAATGGGTCAGAATCGACAAAAACCACGAGTGTTGATGACCGACACGTAAATGTACCCCAGGGTTCGTTAATCGTGGAAATCGCTCTGGGACCTAAAAGCGGTGAGCAATAGTCCTGGCCCGGCGAATTGGCCAAAATTGTGAGTGTTGATGGCGACATGTAGCGCACCGGGGTTCAGCAACCATGGAAATCGCTATGGGACCCCAAAGCGGTGAGTAATAGTCCGAAGCGGGTCGAGAATCGACAAAAGCTGCAGTGTTGATGACCCGACACGTTAACGCACCGGGGTTCGTTAATCATGGAAATCACTCGGGACCCCAAAGCGGTGAGTAATAGTGCGCAAGCGGGCTAGAGTCGGCCAAAGCTGCAGTGTTGATGGCCGGCGCGTAATCGCACCTTAGGGTTCAACAACTATAAATCTCTTGGGACCATAAAGCGGGGAGTAATAGTCCACAAGCAGGTCGAATTGGCCAAAAGCTGTGAGTGTTGACGATGGACACGTAAGCGCACCTCGGGGATGCATCAACCGTGGAAATCATTACAGGGCCCCAAAAGCGGTGAGTAATAGTGCAAGCGAAATAGAATCGGCCAAAATTGTGAGTGTTGATGACCAAACCGTATAAGCGCACCAGGGGTTCGTCAATCGTGGAAATCGCCGGGACCCCAAAGCGAGTAATAGTCAAAGCGGGCCAAAATCGTCCCAAAGCTGCGACTCTTGACGACCAACACATGAGCACACCTTGGGGTTCACAACCATGGAAACCCTTTGGGACCCCAAAGCGGTGAGTAATAGTCCATGAAACTGGTCGAACAAACCAAAAACCACAGTGTTGATGACAAACACGTAAATGCACCCAGGGTTCGTTAATCATGGAAATCGCTTTGGGACCCAGCGGTGAGTAATAGTCCTGGCCCGACCGAATTGGCCAAAATTGTGAGTGTTGATGGCCGACATGTAGCGCACCCGGGGTTCAACAACCATGGAAATCGCTATGGGACCCCAAAGCGGTGAGTAATAGTCCGAAGCAGGTGAGAATCGACAAAAGCTGCAGTGTTGATGGCCAAACCGTTAACGCACCGGGGTTCGTTAATCATGGAAATCACTCCGGGACCCCAAAGCAGTGAGTAATAGTGCGAAGCGGGCTGAAATCGGCCAAAACTGCGAGTGTTGATGGCCAAACGCGTAATCGCACCTTGAGGGTTCAACAACTATAAATCTCTTGGGACCATAAGCGGGGAGTAATAGTCCACAAGCAGGTCTGAATTGGCCAAAAGCTGTGAGTGTTGACGATGGACACGTCGCGCACCTCGGGGATGCCACCGTGGAAATCGTTACAGGGCCCAAAAGCGCTGAGTAATAGTGCAAGCGAAATAGAATCGGCCAAAATTGTGAGTGTTGATGGCCGACACATATAGCGCACCCGGGGTTCGTCAATCGTGGAAATCGCCGGGACCCCAAAAGCTGAGTAATAGTCAAAAGCGGGCGAGAATCGTCCCAAGCTGCGAGTCTTGACGACCAACACATGAAGCACACCTTGGGGTTCACAACCATGGAAATCCTTTGGGACCCCAAAGCGGTGAGTAATAGTCCATGAAGCGAATTGAGAAGCAAACAAAAACCACAGTGTTGATGACCGACACGTAAATGCACCCAGGGTTAGTTAATCATGGAAATCGCTTTGGGACCCAAAAGCGGTGAGTAATAGTCCTGGCCTGACTAAATTGGCCAAAATTGTGAGTGTTGTTGGCCGACACGTCGCGCACCCGGGGTTCAACAACCATGGAAATTGCTTTGGGACCTCAAAGCGGTGAGTAATAGTCCACGAAGCAGGTGAGAATCGACCAAAAAGAGTGTTGATGGCCGAAACCGTTAACGCACCGGGGTTAGTTAATCGTGGAAATCACTCGGGACCTCAAGGCGGTGAGTAATAGTCCACGAAATGGTCGAGAATCAGCCAAAGCTGCGAGTATTGATGGCCAAACCGTAAAGCGCACCTAGGGTTCAACAACTATGGAAATTGCTTGGGACCCCAAAGCGGGGAGTAATAGTCTATGAAGCGGGTCAGGATTGGCCAAAACTATGAGTGTTGACGATGGAGCGTAAGCGCACCTTAGGGATTGTCAAGCAAGTGGAAATCACTATGGGACCCAAAAGCGCGAGTAATAGTGCAGGCGGAATAGAATCGGCGAAATTGTGAGTGTTGATGGCCCGACCGTAAGCGCACGAGGGGTTCGTCGATCGTGAAATCACCGGGACCCCAAAGCTGAGTAATAATCCAAAAGCGAGCGAGAATCGTCCCAAATTGCGAGTCTTGACGACCAACACATGAGCACACCTTGGGGTTCACAACCATGGAAATCCCTTTGGGACCCCAAAGCGGTGAGTAATAGTCCATGAAGCGAGGTGAGAACCGACAAAAACCACGAGTGTTGATGGCCAAACCGTAAATGCACCCGAGCCGTTAATCATGGAAATCGTTTGGGACCCAGCGGTGAGTAATAGTCCTGGCCCGGCCAGAATTGGCCAAAAACTTGAGTGTTGATGGCCAAACACGTCGCGCACCCAGGGGTTCGTCGGTAGTGAAAATAACCCGAGGTCCGGCGAGTAATAGTCCGAAGCAGGCGAGAATCATTATCTTGTGAGTGTTGATGGTGACACATAAGTGCACCTTGGGGTTCAACAACCATGGAAATCGCTTTGGGACCCCAAAGGGTGAGTAATAGTCCGCGAAGCGGGTCGAACAGAAATAAAACAGCGAGTGTTGATGACCGAAACCGTAAATGCACCCTAGGGTTAGTTAATCGTGAAATCGCTCTAGGACGGAAACGGTGAGTAATAGTCCTGAAACTGGCGAAATTGGCCAAAATTGTGAGTGTTGATGGCCGACACGTAAAGCGCACCGGGGTTCGTCGGTAGTGAAAATAACCGGGGCCCGAAACTAAGTAATAGTCCGAAGCGGACCAGAATCATTAAGCTGAGTGTTGGTGACCGACACATAAGCACACCTTAGGGTTCACAACCATGGAAATCCCTTTGGGACCCCAAAGCGGTGAGTAATAGTCCATGAAGCAGGTGAGAATCGACAAAAACCACAGTGTTGATGACCAATAGCGTAAATGTACCCGAGGTTAGATTAATCGTGGAAATCGCTCTGGGACCAAAAAGCGGTGAGTAATTATAGCGCCGAGACCGGCGCTCGAGAAGACTTCCATATTTTGTGACCTCCGTGTGTTTCATTTATGCTTGCTCTTTTATTTTGCATTGCATCATGTCATCATGCCATCATGTCATTAATCTTTTGCAACTCAACTAAATAAATGGCATGGATCTACGATCCATTTAAATCGAGGAATTCACATGGTGATTCTCTTTAAAACACATCCTCTCGATATTTAGAGAACTATAGTAAATATTCCATTTATTTGGAATTTACCACAACACACTTGCATGTTAAATCCTTGGTCTTTTCATCTTCAATTTTGACTCTATAACCTTGCCAATAATTCCTTTTCCATTTATCGAGGCTCTTCCTAAATTCTCAACATTTTTGACTCTTCTAAATCCTTGCCCTTGTTGAAACCTTTTGAATTAAATTCAAATGCCTTTGAATTTAATTCTTGCAATCTGCCCTCCATTTTTCTTGGATCAAGCTCATTTTTATGAGTCAGGAAAATTACCCCCATGTCGACTTCTTTCCCTACCCTCTCTTCTTTTCTTCTCTGTAATTGTTTTACGATAAAGAAAATAAGAGAGGAAGGGAAACCCAACTCAATGGCTGACATTGCAGCCGACACAGCTGACAACAGGGGCGGCCTCTAAGGCCGAGCATCCAGCCCACCTAACCCTATCTAACCCTACCCGACCTCTCGCTCTCCCTTCGTTCTCCTTCCTCGCCGCTTGAGGCGCCCGCGCCGATCCCCATCTCCTCCTTGGCGCCCGACCCTCTCCTCTCATCTCCTAAGCGCGCGCATGCCTTTTTAGCCCGCACCGGGGAGCGGCTCCGTGCTCGTGTCCATCCTCGCGCCGAGGAGAGGCTCCTCGCCCTCGCCGCCCTTGGCTCGTCGTCGCTCCTTGCCGTCTCGGCGCCCAGCTGGTGGCGCCACCTTGATCTTTGCTCCGTCCGCCGCCGCTACCCGCCGTCCCGGGCGTCGCCAACTTCGCCTCGGCCTCGCCCGTCGCCTCTGCTTCCCTTGCCAAGCCGTCGCCGTTCCCTCTCCAGCGACCGTCTTGGGACCGTGCCGTCCCCTGCTTCCTCTCTGGCGACCGGGGCCACCTCGCCCAGCGCGTCTCCTCCACCAGCAGCGGAGGCTGCATCACCGACCTGCCCCTCGCCATCACATGGCCGCCATCAGATCCGTCTCCGACACTGGCCTCCTCGACCTCGTTTGCGTTCACCCTTGCTGCTCCACGCATCCGGCCCAACACCTCCCGATGCCCTTGCTGCTGCGGCTAGACCACCACGATGCCGTCGGGAGACCATGGCCTCCACGAGACCCTGGATTCATCAAGTCATGTACATGTAACCCCAAGTCTGAATGACTACCGTGGGTGTGTGCCTAGTGCCACTTGGATCCGTCAAGATCGCCAAGTACCAAGACGGCCCTCGAAGAGTTCGGTTTCGACACGTCAGATGATGCTCTTGTACAACTATGTTACCGAGACCAGGACCGGCAAGACCGCCAAACCGGACCGACAAGTACCACGACTACCCTCGAGGACGTTGGCTCCGTCAAGTTCGACTACCTTCGTGTGTACAACTACTTCCACGACGCCCGTGAACGTCTACTTCCACTACCGTCGTAAGAACGTCTACTTCCTCTTCACCGCATCGAACTCGACCCGCTCCTAAATGCGCTTTAAAGGTATAATCCGAGATAGCGATGCCGTGAGCGAATGCATGTTGTGTGAGATGAACCGTATGTTTGCACCGTGCCCGTTTGTTTCGTGCTCGTTCCTCGTTTGCCATGCCTTCGACCCGTGGGAACCCGGAAGCCGGAATCACCCCGCCATCTCTAGCATGTTCCGCACTTCCGCATGCTTCCTTTTGCACCGGTATCTCCGTGAGCTACCGAAACCGATATGTTGCCATGGCATCATTTTCGGATATGTTGCCGTGGCATCATTTTTGGATATGTTGCCGTGGCACCATTTTTGTTTCACCGCCGTGGCACCTTTTTCCTTCCGCCATGGCGACTAATGCCTCATAACATGCTCTTGCCAACATTTTCATAAAATTGCATAAGACTTGCATATGTCATCGCATCATGATAACAACAATTAAAATGTTTAAAATTGTTGTTGCATTAAATTGCTAATTGACATGAGGATTTTCGGAATTGTAAGCTTGTTGCTTCGGCCTCATTTTAATTTGCCCAAATAGTTAGTTACTTATGCTTCACCTCTTGCCATGTTAACCAACATTTAATCTTGTCTTGTTCATAACGAGAGAACTAAATAAGTCATGTGGTGTTTTCTTCAATATGCCACTCCGTTGCATATTGAGCTCCATAATTGTAAGATAGTTTTGTGCATTTGCCATGCCATGTTTCATTAAATGGACATGCATCATACTTATTTGTGCATCATGACATGTTTATGCTTGTGTGTTTACCATATTGTTTGCTTCTTTCGGTTTGCTTATCTCGTTAGCTTCGGTTTTGTTCCGGAGTTGTGAGGATTCGTTTGTCTACGACCGTTTGTCTTCTTCATGGACTCATTCTTCTTCCTAGCAGGATCTCAGGCAAGTTGATCATACCCTCGAAATCACTACTATCTTTGCTATGCTAGTTTGCTCGCTCTTTTGCTATGCCAATGCTACGGTGCCTACCATTTGCTTGTGAGCCTCCCAAATTGCCATGTCAAACCTCTAACCCACCATGTCCTAGCAAACCGTTGATTGGCTATGTTACCGCTTTGCTCAGCCCCTCTTATAGCGTTGCTAGTTGCAGGTGAAGTTGAAGATTGCTCCATGTTGGAACGTGATGATTTTGGGATATCACAATATCTCTTATTTAATTAATGCATCTATATATTTGGTAAAGGGTGGAAGGCCCGGCCTTATGCACAGTGTTTTGTTCCCTCTTGCCGCCCTAGTTTCAAATCATATCGGTGTTATGTTCCCGGATTTTGCGTTCCTTACGGTTGGGCTATAATGGGAACCCCTTGACGATTCGCCTTAAGTAAAACTCCTCCAGCAAGGCCCATAATTGGTTTAACATTTGTCACTAAGCCTTTTTCCCTTGGGTTCTGCAGACTCAAGGGTCATCTTTATTTACCCCGGGCGGTGCTCCTCTAAGTGTTGGTCCAAACTAGAGCACCGTCTTGGGACCATTCCTTAGCAACTTGGATTACGTCGATGCACATGCGCGGCTTATTGGTGTGCCACGAGAGCGAGATATGTGCAGCTCCTATCGAGGATTTGTCGGCACGGTGGTGGTCTTGCTGGTTTAGTTTACCTTGTCGAAATGTCTTGATGTACCGGGATACCAAGTCTGATCGGAGTGTCTCGGGTGGAGGTCTATTCCTCCGTTGACCGTGAGAGCTTGTCATGGGCTAAGTTGGGACACCCCTGCAGGGTATTATCTTTCGAAAGCCGTGCCGGCGGTTATGTGGCAGATGGGAATTTGTTAACGTCCGGTTGTAGAAAACCCGAAGTTGACCTTAATTAAAATACATCAACCGCGTGTGTAACCGTGATGGTATCTTCTCGGCGGAGTCCGGGAAGTGAACACGGTGTTGGAGTTATGTTTGATGTAGGTTGCACTAGGATCACTTCTTGATCACTACTAGCTTCACGACCGTGCCTTGCTTCTCTTCTCGCTCTCTTTTGCGATTGTAGCCACCATATATGCTAGTAAACTTGCTGCAGCTCCACCTCATTACTCCATCCTTCCTATAAGCTTAAATAGTCTTGATCTCGCGGGTGCGAGATTGCTGAAATCCCGTGGCTCACAGATACTTCAAAACCAGTTTGAAGGTGCCTATGTTACCGGCGGTGGCGCAACCAAGCTCAAGGAGGAGCTCGATGAAGATCTTGCCCTTTGTGTTGTTTCGTTCTAGTTGATCGGTAGTGGAGCCAGTTGGGGTCGATCGGGGACCTTTATGCATTTGGGGTTCTTCTTTTATTTTGGTTACGTATTCGGACCTTGATTGTATCTGGATGATGTAATGCTTTATTCATGTAATTGTGTGAAGTGGCGATTGTAAGCCAACTATGTATCTCTTTCCTTATGTATTACATGGGTTATGTGAAGATTACCTCACTTGCGACATTGCTTTCAATGCGGTTATGCCTCTAAGTCGTGCCGACACGTGGGAGAATATAGCCGCATCGAGGCGTTCTGATAATAGTCCTGGCTGACGAAATTGGCCAAAATTGTGAGTGTTGATGGCGACATATAAGCGCACCGGGGTTCAACAACCATGGAAATTGCTTTGGGACCCCAAAGCGGTGAGTAATAGTCCGAAGCGGGTCGAGAATCGACAAAAACTGCGAGTGTTGATGGCCGACACGTTAACGCACCGGGGTTCGTTAATCATGGAAATCACTCAGGACCCCAAAATAGTGAGTAATAGTGCGCAAGCGGGCGAATCGGCCAAAAGCTGCGAGTGTTGATGACGACGCGTAACCGCACCTGAGGGTTCAACAACTATGGAAATCTCTTGGGACGCAAAATGGGGAGTAATAGTCCACGAAGCAGGTGAGAATTGGCCAAAATTGTGAGTGTTGATGATGGACACGTAAACACACCTCGGGGATCATCAACAGGTGGAAATCATTCAGGACCCAAAAGCGGCTGAGTAATAGTGTGCGAAACAAAATAGAATCGGCCAAAATTGTGAGTGTTGATGACCGACACGTAAGCGCACCCGGGGTTCGTCGATCGTGGAAATCACTTGGGACCCCAAAGCGAGTAATAGTCAAAAAGCGGGCGAGAATCGTCCCAAGCTGCGAGTCTTGAAGACCAACACATGAGCACACCTTGGGGTTCACAACCATGGAAATCCCTTTGGGACCCCAAAGCGGTGAGTAATAGTCCATGAAGCAGGTCGGAACCGACCAAAAACCACAGTGTTGATGACCGACACGTAAATGCACCCAGGGTTAGTTAATCATGGAAATCGCTTTGGGACCCAGCGGTGAGTAATAGTCCTGGCCCGGCGGAATTGGCCAAAATTGTGAGTGTTGATGACCGACACGTAAGCGCACCCCGGGGTTCGTCAGCCGTGAAAATAACTTCGGGGCCCCAAAACTGAGTAATAGTCCAGGAAACGGGCCAGAATCGGCCCAAACTGCGAGTGTTCATGACCGACACGTAAGCGCACCTTGGGGTTCAACAACCATGGAAATCGCTTTGGGACTCCAAAACGGTGAGTAATAGTCCATGAAACGGGTCAGAATAGACAAAAACCGCGAGTGTTGATGACCAACACGTAAGCGCACCCCGGGGTTCGTTAATCTTGGAAATCACTCCGGGACCCCAAAACAGTGAGTAATAGTCCACGTAACGGGGCAGAATCGGCCAAAACTGCGGGTGTTGGTGGCCGACACGTAAGCGCACCTTGGGGTTCAACAACTATGGAAATAAACTGCGACCCCAAAATGGTGAGTAATAGTCCATGGAGCAGTCGAATAGAAAAAACACGAGTATTGATCTTGACCGTTAACGCACCGGGGTTAGATTAGCAGTGGAAATCACTCCGGGACCCCAAAACAGTGAGTAATAGTCCACGAAACGTGTCAGAATCGGCCAAAACTGCGAGTGTTGATGTCCGACACATAAGCGCACCTTGGGGCTCAACAACTATGGAAATCGCTTTGGGACCCGAAAATGGGGAGTAATAGTCCATGAAACGTGTCAGAATTGGCCAAAACTGTGAGTGTTGCCGATGGACACGTAAACGCACCTCGGGGATCGTCAACCGTGCAAATCACTCTGGGACCCCAAAACACTGAGTATTAGTACACGAAACGGACCAAAATCGGCCAAAATTGTGAGTGTTGATGATCGACCGTCGCGCACCGGGGTTCGTCAATCGTGGAAATCGCCGGGACCCCAAAGCGAGTAATAATCCAAAAGCGGGCTAGAATCGGCCAAAACTACGAGTCTTGACGACCAACACATAAGCACACCTTGGGTTCGACAACCATGGAAATCCTTTGGGATCCCAAAGCGGTGCGTAATTGTCCATGAAGCGGGTGAGAATCGACAAAAACCACGAGTCTTGATGGCCAAACACGTAAATGCACCCGGGTTCATTAATCATGGAAATCGCTTTGGGACCAGCGGTGAGTAATAGTCCTGAAACTGACGAAGTAGCCCAAATTGTGAGTGTTCATGGCCAAACCGTCGCGCACCCAGGGTTCGTCGGTAGTGAAAATAACCCGGGGCCCCAAAGCTGAGTAATAGTCCGAAGCGGGCGAATCGGCCAAAAGCGTGAGTGTTGATGGCCGACACATAAGTGCACCTTGGGGTTCAACAACCATGGAAATCGCTTTGGGACCCCAAAGCGGTGAGTAATAGTCCTGGCCCTGGTCGAGAATAGACAAAAACAGCGAGTGTTGATGGTGACACGTAAATGTACCTAGGGTTAGTTAATGTGAAATCGCTCTGGGACCTCAAACCGGTGAGTAATAGTCCATGAAGCGGGCGAGAATCGTCCAATATTGTGAGTGTTGATGGCCAAACGCGTCTGCGCAGCCGAGGTTCAACAACCATGGAAATCGCTTTGGGACCCCAAAGCGGAGTAATAGTCCACAAGCAGGTCGAGAATAGACAAAACCAGCGAGTGTTGATGATTGACACGTAAATGTACCCTAGGGTTCGTTAATCGCGGAATCGCTCTGAGACCCGAAACCGGTGAGTAATAGTCCACGAAACGGGCCAGAATCGGCCAAAACTGCGAGTGTCGATGACCGGCACGTAAGCACACCTTGGGGTTCAACAACTATGGAAATAAACCGGGACATAAAGCGGGGGTAATAGTCCACAAGCGGGTCAGAATTGGCCAAAAGCTGTGAGTGTTAACGATGGACACATCGCGCACCTCGGGGATGCGTCAGTGGTGGAAATCATGCAGGACCCAAAAAGCTGAGTAATAGTGCTCGAAACGAAGTAGAATCGGCCAAAATTGTGAGTGTTGATGACCGACACGTAAACGCACCCAGGGGTTCGTCAATCGTGGAAATCACTTCGGGACCCCAAAACTGAGTAATAATCCAAGAAACAGGCCAGAATCGTCCCAAACTGCGAGTCTTGACGACCAACACATAAGCACACCTTGGGGTTCACAACCATGGAAATCCCTTTGGGACCCCAAAATGGTGAGTAATAGTCCATGAAACGGGTCAGAACCGACAAAAACCACGAGTATTGATGGCCAAACACGTAAATGTACCCGAGGGTTAGATTAATCGTGGAAATCGCTCAGGAGCGAAAAGCGGTGAGTAATAGTCCACAAAAGCCCGACCAAATTGGCCAAAATTGTGAGTGTTGATGGCCAAACCGTAAAAGGCACCGGGGTTAAATCGGTAGTGAAAATAACTTCGGGGCCCCAAAACTGAGTAATAGTCCAGGAAATGGGCCAGAATCGGCCCAAACTATGAGTGTCGATGACGGACACATAAGTGCACCTTGGGGTTCAACAACCATGGAAATCGCTTTGGGACCCCAAAACGGTGAGTAATAGTCCACGAAACGGGTCAAAATAGACAAAACCAGCGAGTGTTGATGACTGACACGTAAATGTACCCTAGGGTTCATTAATCGCGGAAATCACTCTGGGACCCGAAACCGGTGAGTAATAGTCCACGAAACTGACCAGAATGGGCCAAAATTGTGAGTGTTGATGACCGACCGTAAAGCGCACCGGGGTTCAACAACCATGGAAATCGCTTTGCGACCCCAAAACGGTGAGTAATAGTCCATGAAACGGGTCAGAATAGACAAAAACCGCGAGTGTTGATGACCAACACGTAAGTGCACCCCGGGGTTCGTTAATCTTGGAAATCACTCCGGGACCCCAAAACAGTGAATAATAGTCCACGTAACGGGCCAGAATCGGCCAAAACTGCGGGTGTTGGTGGCCGACACGTAAGCGCACCTTGGGGTTCAACAACTATGGAAATCGCTTTGCGACCCCAAAACGGTGAGTAATAGTCCATGAAACGAGTCAGGATAGAAAAAAAACACGAGTATTGATGCTGACACGTTAACGCACCCGGGGTTAGTTAACAGTGGAAATCACTCGGGACCCCAAAGCGGTGAGTAATAGTCCACGAAGCGATGTCGAATCGGCCAAAGCTGCAGTGTTGATGTCCAGACACATAAAGCGCACCTTAGGGTTCAACAACTATGAAATCGCTTGGGACCCCAAAATGGGAGTAATAGTCCATGAAGCGATGTCGAATTGGCCAAAACTGTGAGTGTTGCCGATGGACACGTACACGCACCTCGGGGATCGTCAACCGTGCAAATCACTCTGGGACCCCAAAACACTATGTATTAGTACACGAAACGGACCAAAATCGGCCAAAATTGTGAGTGTTGATGATCGACAGTAAACGCACCCCGGGGTTCGTCAATCGTGGAAATCACTTCGGGACCCCAAAACTGAGTAATAATCCAAGAAACGGGCTAGAATCGGCCAAAACTGCGAGTCTTGACGACCAACACATAAGCACACCTTGGGGTTCGACAACCATGGAAATCCCTTTGGGATCCCAAAACGGTGCGTAATTGTCCATGAAACGGATCAGAATCGACAAAACCACGAGTGCTGATGACCGACACGTAAATGCACCCCAGGGTTCGTTAATCATGGAAATCGCTTTGGGACCCGAAAATGGTGAGTAATAGTCCACGAAACTGACCAGAATTGGCCAAAATTGTGAGTGTTGATGACCGACACATAAACGCACCCCGGGGTTCGTCGGTAGTGAAAATAACCGGGGCCCCAAAACTGAGTAATAGTCGAAGCGGGCGAGAATCATTAAGCGTGAGTGTTGATGACCGACACATAAGTGCACCTTGGGGTTCAACAACCATGGAAATCGCTTTGGGACCCCAAAACGGTGAGTAATAGTCCACGAAACTGGTCAGAATAGACAAAAACAGCGAGTGTGGATGACTGACACGTAAATGTACCCTAGGGTTCGTTAATCGCGGAAATCGCTCTAGGACCTCAAACCGGTGAGTAATAGTCCACGAAACGGGCCAGAATCGTCCAAAATTGTGAGTGTTGATGGCCAAACACGTAAGCGCGCAGGGTTCAACAACCATGGAAATCGCTTTGGGACCCCAAAGCGGAGTAATAGTCCACAAGCGGGTCAGAATAGACAAAACTAGCGAGTGTTGAGGATTGACACGTAAATGTACCTAGGGTTAGATTAATCGCGGAATCGCTCGAGACCGAAACGGTGAGTAATAGTCCCAAGCGGGCGAGAATCGGCCAAAGCTGCGAGTGTCGATGGCCAACGCGTAAGCACACCTTGAGGGTTCAACAACTATGGAAATAAACCGGGACATAAAGCGGGGAGTAATAGTCCACTGAAGCGGGTCGAAATTGGCCAAAAGCGTGAGTGTTGACGATGGACACGTAAGCGCACCTCGGGGATCGTCAGCGTGGTAAATCATTGCAGGACCCAAAAGCGAGTAATAGTGCGAAGCGAAGTAGAATCGTAAAATTGTGAGTGTTGATGACCGACACGTAAGCGCACCCAGGGGTTCGTCAATCGTGGAAATCACTTCGAGACCCCAAAACTGAGTAATAATCCAAGAAACAGGCCAGAATCGTCCCAAACTGCGAGTCTTGACGACCAACACATAAGCACACCTTGGGGTTCACAACCATGGAAATCCTTTGGGACCCCAAAATGGTGAGTAATAGTCCATAAGCAGGTGAGACCGACAAAAACCACAGTATTGATGACCGACCGTAAATGTACCCGAGGTTAGTTAATCGTGGAAATCGCTCAGGAGAAAAGCGGTTAGTAATAGTCCTGGCCCGGCGAATTGGCCAAAATTGTTTGTTGATGACCGACACGTAAGCGCACCCGGGGTTCGTCGGTAGTGAAAATAACCCGGGGCCCCAAAAGCTGAGTACTAGTCCGAAGCGGGCGAGAATCGGCCCAAGCAGTGAGTGTTGATGGCCAAACCGTAAAGCGCACCTTGGGTTCAACAACCATGGAAATCGCTTTGGGACCCCAAAGCGGTGAGTAATAGTCCATGAAGCGGGTCGAGAATAGACAAAAACGCGAGTGTTGATGACCGACACGTAAGCGCACCGGGGTTAGTTAATCGTGAAATCACTCGGGACCCCAAAGCGGTGAGTAATAGTCCGAAGCGTGTCGAATCGGCCAAAGCTGCGAGTGTTGATGGCCAAACACGTAAGCGCACATGAGTTTCAACAACTATGGAAATAAGCGGGACCCCAAAGCGGGAGTAATAGTCCATGAAGCGGGTCGAATTGGCCAAAGCGTGAGTGTTGACGATGGACACGTAAGCGCACCTAAGGGATCGTCGGCCGTGCAAATCACTCGGGACCCCAAAGCGGTGAGTAATAGTGCCGCAAGCGGACGAATCGGCCAAAATTGTGAGTGTTGATGACCGACACATAAATGCACCCGGGGTTCGTCAATCGTGAAATCGCCGGGACCCCAAAACTTAGTGATAATCCAAGAAGCGGGCTAGAATCATTAAGCTGCGAGTCTTGACGAGCAACACATAAACACACCTTAGGGTTCGACATGCATGGAAATCCCTTTGGGACCCCAAAGCGGTGAGTAATTGTCCATGAAGCGGGTCAGAATCGACAAAAACCACGAGTTGATGACCGTCGTAAATGCACCCGAGGTTAGTTAATCATGGAAATCGCTTTAGGACCAGCGGTGAGTAATAGTCCTGGCCCGGCGAAATTGGCCAAAATTTTGAGTGTTGATAGCGGACACGTCGCGCACCCGGGGTTCGTCGGTAGTGAAAATAACATCGGGGCCCCAAAGCTGAGCAATAGTCCGAAACGGGCCAGAATCGACCCAAACTTCGAGTGTTGATGAGTGACACGTAAGCACACCTTAGGGTTCAACAACCGTGGAAATCGCTTTGGGACCCCCAAAACGGTGAGTAATAGTCCACGAATCGGATCAGAATAGACAAAAACCGCGAGTGTTGATGACCGACACGTCGCGCACCCGGGGTTCGTCGATCGTGGAAATCACTTGAGGGCCTTGGCGAGTAATAGTCAAAAGCGGGCGAATCGGCCCAATTTGCAATCTTGATGGCCAAACCGTAAAGGCACCATGGGGTTCGACAACAATGGAAGCGCTTTGGGACCCCAAAGGGTGAGTAATAGTCCATGAAGCAGGTCGAGAACAAACAAAAACCGCGAGTGTTGATGACCGAAACCGTAAGCAGCGCCTAGGGTTCGTTAATTGTGGAAATCACTCTGGTACCCCAAAACAATGAGTAATAGTCCACGAAACGGGCCAGAATCGACCCAATCTGCGAGTGGTGATGACCGGCACGTAAATGCACCTTGAGGTTTGACAACCATGGAAATCACTTTGGGACCCCAAAACGGTGAGTAATAGTCCATGAAACGGGTCAGAATCGACAAAAACCGCGAGTGTTGATGGCCAAACGCGTATCGCACCCGGAATTAGTTAATCGTGGAAATCACTCTGGTAATAGTCCAAAACGGTGAGTAATAGTCCTTGAAACCGCGAGTGTTGACAGTCGACACGGAAACGCACCCTGGGGATCGTCAATCGTGGAAATCGTTTTGGAACCCGAAAACGCTGAGTAATAGGGCATGAAATGGACAAGAATCGGCCAAAATTAGTCGTGGAAATTGCTTTGGGACCCAAAACAAAGAAATAGTCCATAAAACGAGTCAGCATAAAAAAACCGCGAGTGTGGATGACCGACACGTAAGCGCACCTTGGGGTTTGACAATCATGGAAATCGCTTTGGGGCCCCAAAAAGGTGAGTAATAGTCCACGAAGTGTGTCAGAATCGACAAAAACCGCGAGTACACGTAAACGCATCCCAGGGTTCGTTAATCGTGGAAATCGCCCTGGGAACCCAAAACAGTGAGTAATAGTCCACCAAAGCAGGCTAGAATCAGCCAAAAGCTGCAGTATTGATGGTGACCGTAAATAAACCGGGACCCCAAAGCGGTGAGTAATAGTCCATGAAGCAGGTCGAATTGCCAATCTGTGAGTGTTGACCGTGGACACGTCGCGCACCGGGGATCTTCAATCGTGGAAATCGCTTTGGGACCCTAAAACGCTGAGTAATAGCGCACGAAATGGACAAGAATCGGCCAAAATTGTGAGTGTTGATTACCAACACGTAAGCGCACCAGGGTTGATGTCGTGGAAATCACTTGGGACGAAAATGGTGAGTAATAGTCAAAAACCGACCAGAATTGGCCAAAATTGTTATTGTTGATGACCAACATCTAAGCATGCTGGGGTTCGACAACCATGGAGATAACTTCGGGACCCCAAAATTGAGTAATAGTCCATGAAAGAGGTCAGAATCGAGAAAACCCGCGAGTGTTGATGACCGACACGTAAGCGCACCTTGGGGTTCGACAACCATGGAAATCGCTCTGGGACACCAAAACGGTGAGTAATAGTGCACGAAATGGGCAAGAATCAGGCAAAACTGCGAGTGTTGACACCCCGGGGTTCGATAACCACGGAAATCGCTTCAGGACCCCAAAATTGAGTAATAGTCCACGAAACGGGTCAGAATCGACAAAAACAGCGAGTGTTGATGACCGACACGTAAACGGACCCTGTGGTTCGTCAATCATGGAAATCACTTCGGGACCCCAAAATAGTGAGTAATACTCCACGAAACGGGCCAGAATCAGCCAAAACTACGAGTGTTAATGACCGACACGTAAACGCACCCCGGGGTTCGTTAGTCATGGAAATCACTTCGGGACCTGAAAACATTGATTAATAAGTGGAAACAGACCAGAAATGGCGAAAATGGTGAGTGTTGATGACTCACAAGTAAACGCACCCCGGGGTTCGACAACAATGGAAATCGCTTCGGGACCCCAAAACTGAGTAATAGTCCATGAAACGGTTCAGCATCGGTAAAAACCGCGAGTGTGGATGACGGACACATAAGCGCACCTTGGTGTTCGACAGTCATGGAAATCGCTTTGGGACCCCAAAACAGTGAGTAATAGTCCACGAAACGTGTCAGAATCGACAAAAACCACGAGTGTTGATGATCGACAAGTAAACGCATCCCAGGGTTCATTAATCGTGGAAATCACCCCGGGACCCCAAAAAAGTGAGTAATAGTCCACAAAACAGGCAGGAATCAGCCAAAACTGCGAGTGTTGATGACCGACACGTAAGCCCACCTTGTGGTTCGACAACCATGGAAATCGCTTTGGGACCCCAAAACGGTTAGTAATATTCCACGAAACAGCAAGAATCGGCCAAAACTGCGAGTGTTGACACCCCGGGGTTCGACAACCACGGAAATCGCTTCGGGACCCCAAAATTGAGTAATAGTCCACGAAACGGGTCAGAATCGACAAAAACAGCGAGTTTTGATGACCGACTCGTAAACACACCCCGTGGTTCATCAATCGTGGAAATCACTGCGGGACCCCAAAATAGTGAGTAATAGTCCATGAAACAGACAAGAATCAGCCAAAATTGTGAGTGTTGATGACCAACATGTAAGCAGCATACAGGTTCGTTAGTCGTGAAATCACTTGAGGAACGAAAAGGGTAGTAATAGTCCAAAAGCGGGCGAGAATTGGCCAAAATTGTGAGTGTTGATGACTCACAAGTAAGCGCACCCAGGGTTCGACAACAATGGAAATTGCCGGGACCCCAAAAGCGAGTAATAGTCCATCAAGCGAATTGACATCGACAAAAACGCGAGTGTGGATGACCGACACGTAAAGCGCACCTTAGGGTTTGAAAATCATGGAAATCGCTTTGGGGCCCCAAAGCGGTGAGTAATAGTCCAAAAGCGATGTCGAGAATCGACAATAACCGTGAGTGTTGATGATAAACGCATATCGCTATCTAGGGTTCGTTAATCATGGAAATTACCCCGGGACTCCAAAACAGTGAGTAATAGTCCACGAAACAGGCCACAATCGGCCAAAACTGCGAGTATTGATGACTGACACGTAAGTGCACCTTGGGGTTCAACAACTATGGAAATCGCTTCGGGACACCAAAACGGTGAGTAATAGTCCATGAAACGGGTCCGAATTGGCCAATAATGTGGGTGTTGACCGTGGACACGTAAACGCACCCCGGGGATCTTCAATCGTGGAAATCACTTTGGGACCCTAAAACGCTGAGTAATAGTGCACGAAATGGACAAGAATCGGCCAAAATTGTGAGTGTTGATTACCGACACGTAAGCGCACCCGGGGTTCGATGTCGTGGAAATCACTTTGGGACCGAAAATGGTTAATAATAGTCAAGAAACCGACAAAATTGGCCAAAATTTTTATTGTTGATGACCAACATCTAAGCCTTGGGGTTCGACAACCATGGAGATCAACCGGGACCCCAAAATTGAGTAATAGTCCATGAAGCGGGTCGAGAATCGAAAACCAGCAGTGTTGATGACCAAACACGTAAGCGCACCTTGGGGTTCGACAATCATGGAAATCGCTCTGGGACACCAAAACGGTGAGTAATAGTGGACGAAATGGGAAGAATCAGGCAAAACTGCGAGTGTTGACACCCCGGGGTTCGATAACCACGGAAATCGCTTCAGGACCCCAAAATTGAGTAATAGTCCATGAAACGGGTCAGATTCGACAAAAACAGCGAGTGTTGATGACCGACACGTAAACGCACCCCGTGGTTCGTCAATCGTGGAAATCACTCCGGGACCCCAAAATAGTGAGTAATACTCCACGAAACGGGCCAGAATCAGCCAAAACTACGAGTGTTAATGACCGACACGTAAACGCACCCCGGGGTTCGTTAGTCATGGAAATCACTTCGGGACGCGAAAACATTGACTAATAAGTGGAAACGGACCAGAAATGGCCAAAATGGTGAGTGTTGATGACTCACAAGTTAACGCACCCCGGGTTTCGACAACAATGGAAATCGCTTCGGGACCCCAAAACTGAGTAATAGTCCATGAAACAGGTCAGCATCGGTAAAAACCGCGAGTGTGGATGACCGACACATAAGCGCACCTTGGTGTTCGACAGTCATGGAAATCGCTTTGGGACCCCAAAACAATGAGTAATAGTCCACGAAATGTGTCAGAATCGACAAAAACCACGAGTGTTGATGATCGACAAGTAAACGCATCCCAGGGTTCGTTAATTGCGGAAATCAACCCGGGACCCCAAAAAAGTGAGTAATAGTCCACAAAACAGGCAGGAATCAGCCAAAACTGCGAGTGTTGATGACCGACACGTAAGCCCACCTTGTGGTTCGACGACCATGGGAATCGCTTTGGGACCCCAAAACGGTGAGTAATATTCCACGAAACAGCAAGAATCGGCCAAAACTGCGAGTGTTGACACCCCGGGGTTCGACAACCACGGAAACGCTTCGGGACCCCAAAGTTGAGTAATAGTCCACGAAACGGGTCAGAATCGACAAAAACAGCGAGTTTTGATGACCAACACGTAAACACACCCCGTGGTTCATCAATCGTGGAAATCACTCCGAGACCCAAAAAATAGTGAGTAATAGTCCACGAAACAGACAAGAATCGGCCAAAATTGTGAGTGTTGATGACCGACATGTAAACGCGCCCCGGGGTTCGTTAGTCGTGGAAATCACTTCGGGAACCGAAAAGGGTGGTAATAGTCCAAGAAATGGACCAGAATTGGCCAAAATTGTGAGTGTTGATGACTCACAAGTAAATGCACCACAGGGTTCGACAATAATGGAAATCGCTTCGGGACCCCAAAACTGAGTAATAGTCCATGAAGCGAATTGACATCGACAAAAACGCGAGTGTGGATGATCGACCGTAAAAGCGCATGAGGTTTGACAATCATGGAAATCGCTTTGGGCCCCAAAATGGTGAGTAATAATCCACGAAACGTGTCAGAATCGACAAAAACCGCGAGTGTTGATGATCGACACGTATATATATCCCAGGGTTTGTTAATCATGGAAATCACCCCGGGACTCCAAACAGTGAGTAATAGTCCACGAAACAGCCACATTCAGCCAAAACTGCGAGTATTGATGACCGACACGTAAGTGCACCTTGGGGTTCAACGACTATGGAAATCGCTTCGGGACCCCAAAACGGTGAGTAATAATCCATGAAACGGGTCAGAATTGGCCAATACTGTGAGTGTTGACCGTGGACACGTAAACGCACCCCGGGGATCTTCAATCGTGGAAATCAATTTGGGACCCTAAAAGCGGCTGAGTAATAGTGCGAAATGGACAAGAATCGGCCAAAATTGTGAGTGTGGATTACCGACACGTCGCGCACCCGGTGTTGATGTCGTGGAAATCACCGGGACCGAAAATGGTGAGTAATAGTCAAGAAACCAACCAAAATTGGCCAAAATTGTTATTGTTGATGACCAACATCTAAGCATACCGAGAGGTTCGACAACCATGGAGATCGCCGGGACCCCAAAATTGAGTAATAGTCCATGAAGCAGGTGAGAATCGAGAAAATCGCGAGTGTTGATGACCAAACACGTAAGCGCACCTTAGGGTTCGAGAACCATGGAAATCACTCTAGGACCCCAAAGCGGTGGGTAATAGTCCACAAGCAGGCAAGAATCAGCCAAAACTATGAGTGTTGACACCCGGGGTTAAACAACAACGAAAATAAACGGGACCCCAAAATTGAGTAATAGTCCATGAAGCGGTCGAGAATCGACAAAAAGCAATGAGTCTTGATGACCAACACATAAATGCATCCGTGGTTAAGTCAATCATGGAAATCACTCTGGGACCCCAAAATAGTGAGTAATACTCCACGAAACAGGCCAGAATCAGCCAAAACTACGAGTGTTAATGACCAACCCATAAACACACCCCGGGGTTCGATAGTCGTGGAAATCACTTCGGGACCCAAAAACAGCGACTAATAAGTGGAAACGGACTGAAATTGGCCAAAATGGTGAGTGTTGATGACTCACAAATAAATGCACCCCGGGGTTCGACAACAATGGAAATTGCTTCGGGACCCAAAAACGAGTAATAGTCCATGAAGCGAATTGACATCGATAAAAATCGTGAGTGTGGATGGCCAGACATGTAAGCGCACCTTGAGGGTTCGACAATCATGGAAATCGCTTTGGGACCCCAAAACGGTGAGTAATAGTCCACAAAACGTGTCAGAATCGACCAAAACCGCGAGTGTTGATGATCGACACGTAAACGCATCCCAGGGTTTGTTAATCGTGGAAATCACCCCGGGACCCCAAAACAGTGGGTAATAGTCCACGAAACAGGCCAGAATCAGCCAAAACTGCGAGTATTGATGAGTGACACGTAAGTGCACCTTGGGGGTTCAACAACTATGGAAATTGCTTCGGGACCCCAAAACAGTGAGTAATAGTCTATGAAATGGGTCAGAATTGGCCAAAACTGTGAGTGTTGACGATGGACACGTAAACGCACCCCGGGATTGTCAATCGTGGAAATCGCTCTGGGACCCCAAAATGCTGAGTAATAATGCAAGCGGACAAGAATCGGCCAAAATTGTGAGTGTTGATGACCAACACGTAGCGCATGCCGGGGTTAGTTAATCGTGGAAATCACCGGGACCGAAAATGGTGAATAATAGTCAAGAAATGGACAGAATTGGCCAAAATTGTGAGTGTTGATGAGCGACATATAGCGCACCCGAGGTTCGACAACCATGGAAATAAACCGGGGCCCCAAAGCTGAGTAATAGTCCATGAAGCAGGTGAGAATCGGGAAAAACGCGAGTGTTGATGGCCCGACGCATAAGCGCACTGAGGGTTCGACAACCATGGAAATCGCTTTGGGATCCCAAAGCGTGAGTAGTAGTCCATGAAAGCGGTTGAGAATCGACAAAACCACAGTGTTGATGACAAACACATAAATGCACCCGAGGTTCGTTAATCGTGGAAATCGCTCACGGGATCAAAGCAGTGAGTAATAGTCCATGAAGCGGGTGAGAATCGACAAAAACCGATGTCGGGTGGTAGGTTCGACATATGCCAGCGGATGGCTTATCATTGTAGGAGCGATGCGACATCGCGGTGCACAGAAGCGGGATAAAGCGAACATGCCTGTTGGCGAATCTTACCGGAGTTGAGGGCTCTTCGTGGAGATAACACCCCTAGTCCTGCTCTGCGGGGTCTCCGCATGATCACTAGATCAACAAGTAGCTACAAGAGGCTCCTTGAGTTGTTCGGTGAGAGGAGGAACAAGGGCAAGGCTAGCTCTCTTCTCTCCTTATGGTGGTGTCTAAAACTCTCTGAGATCAACCCTTTGCATGGGTGTCCCGGGGGGTTTATATAGGCCTACCCCCCGGGGGTACAATGGTAATCCGGCTAGGTGCGGGCCCAGGCCGTCAGTGTCTACGACCGCCGTCTTCTCCGCCGGCTTCTGGGGCCCGCCGAATGGTGGGTCCCGCCGGCTTTCGGCCCGCTGGTTGACAGGCCGGCCCCACCGCATGGGTATCTTGTCGGGGGCTGGTAACTGTTGCCTCGCCTCTAATGACGAGGGCTTTGTCGAGGTAAGCATGGCTACAGTGCCGCCGCCTTGCGGGCTCCCACTATAGCCTTACCGCGTCTCATTTTCTTAATGGTGCGCGCCCCCCGAGGGGGGAGTAAGCCGGCTATTGGAAGCCGGCCCGGCCTTGGACCGGCTGGGGGAGGCCGGGCCACCTTCGGATGTCTCTCTGACCGAAGGGGCCCGCCGCCTGCGGGCCGTACTAGCCATCCGTCGTGGATGGCGTCATGATCCGCATGTAACGATGATGCCACGCCCGGACGGGTGATAGCCGCCCGTCGGCGTCTTGTAACTCATGTACCTTCAAGATTCGTGGGTGTTAGGGTTCGCTATAGCCACGCCCCGTCCCGTCACCGTTATGGGGTGGACTTTAGGATGCGGCCTTCGGCCGCCTGCTTCTTCGAGTCGGTCCTTCGTGGGCCTCCTTCTGGGAGTCGGTCTTTCATGGGCCAGCTTCTTGGAGTCGGTCGTTCATAGGCCGTCTTCTTGGAGTCGACCCGATCGTGGCGTCCTCCAAAGGTTGTTTATGGCGGGCCACCTTACGCTGCTTGACCTAGGTGATAAGCTGCGGAGGAAAGCGGCCCGTGTCTTAGGTGCTTGAGGTCCGATCGGCCCGTTGTTTCTCTAAGGGCCAAAGGGCGGCTAGGCTACCGTGGTCATTACTCGACAGTGATGAGCCCCAAAGCTGGTTGGGCTTGCGACTAAAGAAATCTAGAAGCTCGGCCAGCTTCCTACCGAGGCAGCAGCTAGGAGCCGGCCTTCCATGTCGTGCCTTCTCGTGAAGCCTCCTCAAAATTGGCGGGAACCAGTGGCGCGCCAGCCGGCCGTGAGCCGACCGCCCGCTTTCGCGCCCAGCGTGGCACCCGCCGGCTCGTAGGTCCTGCCAGCCCAGCGCGCATGGCCCGCCGTCGCGGGCGAGCCCCCCACTCCAGCGCCTCAGCCGTCTGTGGATCTTACGTGGGCGAACCGACCGCCGTCTTTGGTGGCGGTTCCCTCGCCATCAAAGCGCGATAATGCGTGTGTCGTGGGGAGTGGCGCGATTAATCCCGCCCCCGTGCCTCGCCTCCTCGGCCTTCGCGCGAGCGCTATAAGTAAAGGCGGAGGAGGAGGCGATGGTCGTTCGCCTTCGCCCTCGCCCTGCCTCCTTCTTCTTCTTCGCTGTGGTAGCTCCTCGCCGTGCTCCCGCCTCGCCATCCATTCTTCCTCCCAGCGTGCCGCAGGCTTGCTGCCTCCGCGCCGGGCGCTTCTCGCCATCGCCCAGGCCGCCATGGTTCCAACGTCGAGCTCTTGGGACGGCTCCACCATCCGCGACGACCACATTGAGTTTCTCCGCAAGACGCGGCGGCTGCCGAGCGAGGATCTCGTGCAAGTTCGCCTCGCGCTAGCAGGAGAATTCGCCCGGCGCGGAGGAAAGGCGGCAGTGATCATCTACGCCTTGCATGCATGACATCGGCCTCCCATAGCGGCTTCTTCCGTGCGTTTCTTGACTTCTACCAACTCCAGCCGCACCACCTCACCCCTAACATGGTGGTGCT
Source organism: Aegilops speltoides (assembly GCA_021437245.1). Classification (NCBI taxonomy): domain Eukaryota; kingdom Viridiplantae; phylum Streptophyta; class Magnoliopsida; order Poales; family Poaceae; genus Aegilops; species Aegilops speltoides. The sequence goes on from JAHHZJ010002644.1 coordinate 84,938, forward strand.
GCTGTCGGCCTTCGTCTCTTTGTGCGAAGGCTTCCTCGGCGTCCTTCCCACCATCGAGCTATGGGGGGAGTTTTTTAATTCCAAGCTCGGCACGATCGTCGCCGACGTGCCGGCTCCGTGCGGCGCATTCATCGCCATGAGGAGGTCCACCACCGACAACCCGTTCCCTTCTATCGCTCTGATCCAGTCGGTGAAGCTCTGGCAACGGTCTTACTTTTATGTAAAGAAGGTTGCCCCGAACGGTGACTATGTCAACTTAAACTTACGTAGCAGGCCCGCCGGTGGGAGGCGGCTTCATGGTCCTGAGGCGGTCGGCTGGCCTTGCTGGGCTGGAGCCATCACGACCGGTGCTCATCGGTCGGACCGCGGGCGGGCCCGACTCAATCGCCCGCCGTCGGCGGGTCCTTCCTTTCCAAGGCCGCCCTCATCTGATTTGTCAGATGAGCGGCCGCTTCGACCCAAGCCGGCTCAGGACCAGGGAGATGCCTCACGATGAGGTGTCTTACATGGTGAACTATATCGCCAACTGCAAGCTCAAGCCGGACTAGGAGTATGGCATGGCGCCATTCTCTCGCGCCAATCCACCACCCATGGTAAGTTTACTTTCTTTGTTTGTTGTCGAATCCTTTTTCTGGTGGACTCTTGACTAGTCGGTCTGTCCTCAATCAGAATCGCCTTCTTCATCCGTCGGCCGGTACCACAGGGCGGGCCTTGATTTGCCCCGACCTCGGCGGGCGATCTGGCAGCGCCCGACTTGAGGCTGACCGCCCTAAACGGCAGCGCCGTGGGGCGGCGGCGAGACAGGCGGCTCCGGCTTCACTGCCGGCTTCGAAGATTGGCCCGATGATGACGAGACCGACCTCACTCCACATCGCCAGCCGGTGTTCGACCCCCATGGCGCCTGCCCATCCGGCAGGCCGGCCACACAAGGCGGCGTACTGAAGCGTCGAGCAGCACCGACACCCTTCGGTGGCCGGCCGCAGAGGCCTAAGGTACCCGCGGCAGCAACCAGTCGGCCCGCTTCCGCAAGGTGGTAAAGCAGCCGCAGGCATCTCGGCGTAAGTTCTGGTCTTTACACAACTTTCTTTATTTTCTTCGGTTGATGTTCTTCTAAGTCTTGTCTCCTGTTTTGTCAATCAGGGCCCCGCTCACTCTTGAGGTGACTACCGCCGCCTCCATAGTCGGCGGAGCGGGAGGGTCTGCGGGCTCCCGTTGAATAGATCCCCGCGCCAAGCTTTAGGCGTGACAGGCGGAACTTCATGGGAAGTCTGGGAGAGCAGGAGGCGAGAGGAGAAGGCAGCCGCCGCTTGGCTTGACCACAGAGCAGCAGCAGGCGGAATCGAAACCGAGCCAGCCGGCCACCAGGCAGGCCAGGCGGAGGCAGGCGAAGAAGGCAGCGGAGGCCTGCGTGGCCAGCCTCGCGGCTCATCATCCTCCTTCCTCCACGCCCGGACGTCCGGAGCCCCCGGAGGAGATCAGCGCGACCCACCGATGGCGGAGAGGGAGAAGGCGGCGTGGTCGTCTGGAGGAGAAAGTGGTGCCGCCTCCGTCGGCGAGGGGTCGACCAAAGCGGCCAGCCAGTGCCGTCTGAGCAGTGACTACATGGCGGATCTTGTGGTCTGTCGCCCGGCTCGCCGTCATTGGCGGCGGCTTGAGCGGATCCATGAAGGCGGCGGCTCGGCTCGTTGTCGCATGGCTGAGTCGACCACCGCTAGCTTCGCGAGGTGGACGCAAAGCGGTGGGGCAGCTGCGCTGAACTTAAGCGGCGCAAGATGTCCGTGGCTTGACTTGAGCCCAAACCACCATGCTGCAGCAATGTGCAAAATTTCTCGCGGCGCGTGATCGTTGGGTGAGTTCTCTTGTTCTTGATTTCTTTCCGTGGGGCGTGTGCCCTGCTGAGTGTAATCCCGAGTTACAGGCAGCTGCTAGGCGGCGGCAGAACTCTTGAACTTGTTTCTTGACTTGCTCTTGCTTGCTTCCCCATCCTGTTTGCAGGATTACCACAACCTCCAGGCTGCTACCTTCAACTCCCAGGTCCGGGAGGCAGACAAGAGGGCCGCCGATCTGAAGGAAAGCCGGCGTGTGTGTTTTTGTCTTTTCATCTCATGTGGGGGCGCGTCAGTGCACCCACTGGGTGTAGTCCCCGAGATTCAGGCCGACTGCTGAGCAGTCGGGTCGGATCTTTCTTGCCGACTTCTTTCTTGACTTCTTCTTTCCATGCTGGCAAGAGCAGCTGACTTGAGGCGACAAGCTGGGTGTGGTCTGGGCGGCCCCGCACCAGGAGGCAAGCTCAATGCCTTTGCTCGGGAGCATGACCGCTGGCAAAGGGCGGCCGACCAGGAGAAAGCCACCAAGCGGCCTGAGGCGGCCCGGGATGTGAGGCCGCCCTCAAAGCGGGTCGAGACCGAGGCGGCGGGCTGGGCGAGGCAAGGCAAGCTCGGCCGAAGGCTACGGCCGTGTCGAGGACTTGGTTGATAGTAGGCCTTCTTCTTCTTCACTCTTTGCTTGTCCTTGCAAGTCGGCTTATCTCTGACTTGCTCTTTTCTTTCTTCTTTGTGAAGAGTACTTTCACAGCCATTCATTGCCTTGACCAGGCCATCAAAGCCCAAGTGAAGCTTCATTTGGTAGGCTGGGGTTGAGATCATGTTGGATGCCAAGCTGGTAAACGAGGCAGCAACAGCGATCGAGGCCGCCTCCGGCCCGGCCTACCGCATGCTCGGTGACTTCAGCGTCTTGAGACACAGTGCTGGCAAATCCTTTGGCTGGCGAGGTAATTCCTCGCACCCAGTGATACTTCAAGCTGGCTGGAGGTGGCCGTCGGCCGCCTTGAGGCTGGAAGGCTAGCAGCTCGATCCGGCCTTCGCCTTGAGCGCTAAGTTCGTCGGGCTTGGTACCACAGGCTGAACTTGGATCAGCCTCGCACTTGGCGGCGAGGAGGCAGCGAGGCTGAGGCGGTGCGGCGGCAATCATCCAGCGTGCTTTGGCGATCGCCGACTTCACCGACACCAGCGCCTTTGCTCCTGAGGTGAACGAGGATGGCGTCGCGCCGCCAGAGGACTAGTTCGGGCTGAACCCGGCCTACGGCGAGGACTCGGCGGAGGAGATTGACTCCAACGATGAGGCGAGGAGGAGGAAGGCAGCGAATCTTGAGCGGATGTCGAGCGACCCGGCCAGCCTCGGCTGACCGTGTCTCCGGCAGCGAGTAGCCGAATGCTCACTGTCACCAGTGACAGCAGGCTGAAACTTCATGACCAGCCACTCCTCCAGCCGACACCGCTGTCTCCACCATTCTTCCTAAGGCTCCAGGCGCTCCCTCGGCTTGACTTACCGTTTTATTTTCCTACTAGTCACTCTTTGGAAAAATTTGTTATTTTGCGCAATTCCACCCACTGGGGTGTATTCAAACTTCGTTGAATGTCGGCCTTTCTAAGGCTTTGGGTGTAAATATTATTATGCATGTGCTTGGCTTCCATTCCGACTTGCTTTTTATCTTTCAGCTTTCTTCCTTTGCCGCCTTCCCTTGGTTGCCGCCTTCCCAGCCGGACGGTGCTCTGCGATCTGTGGCAGATGAAATTCAGCGATGCAGGAAGGCAAAGGTTCAACTTTCTTAGATCTTGGCGAGTAGGAAAGGAAGCCGGCCAAACTGCCGATAGTCGGTTGGCGAGGGAAGCTTGACTTGCGTTATGTGAGTTCATTAGTCCTTAGCCGTTTTTCATGTGGGCATCCTTTCGCCTTTAGCTCTTGTTAGTCAGACTGCTGATTCTTGAGCTGTGACTTTCGCATGAAAGGGCTTGGGTGCCGCCACATTACTTGTCGACTGCTGGTAGAACTTGGACATAACTCAAAGCGGCAAGTCCGAGCCAACTAATCGAACCCAGTGCGAGACGGAGAAATAAATCGATTGGGGTTACCATGGGTGTTATACCGGCATCGTAGATAAAATAGGGTAGTCGAGAACTCCTCGGGGCCGTTATCTCATACTTAATACAAAAGGTAGCGTGATACATACTGCATTTCAAGCTGTAAAATCTTGAAGAAGATTGGCGTTCCTGGCGCTCAGACTCCTAGCGAGTCGTCTCTCTTCGATGCCTTAAACCTGGCGTCGATTGGGTAATAAGTCGTTTCCCGAGCCGGTGATGTGAAGGGCCTTCTAAGGGGCGAGCTTGTCTTGGCGGCTGTTATTTGGATCGGCGGAGTACAAAGTCTCCCTCTTGGAAAGTTCTTAGCTTCACTCTCCGGTGTAGTAGCGGCATAGTCCTTGCTGGTAGATGGCGGACCGGTAGAGGGCTAACAGCCGGCTTTCTTCCAGCAAGTCGACACTGTCTTCTCTTGCTTCCTTGGCCTCCGCCTCCGTGTACATGGTGACTCGAGGTGAGTCGAACTTGATGTCAGTTGGAATGACAGCCTCAGCACCATATACAAGGAAGAAGGGGGTGAAGCCGGTCGATTTGTTAGGAGTAGTGCGCAGACTCCAGAGGATGGCCGGCAACTCGTCGAGCAGCAGCCGGCGAGCAGCTCAATAGCACGACTAGTCGGGGCTTGATGCGAAGAGGATGAGGCCGTTTGCTCGCTTCGACTTAGCCGTTTAGCTTGGTGGGCAATGGGCGCTAAGTCAATCGGATGCCACATGTCCGGGCGTGCCAATGCTCCTTGGCGAAATTTGTGCCATTATCGATGATGCTGCTATGTGGTATGCGTGCAGGGTTGTAATGTCGGCAATGAATGTCACATGATCAGCCCATTCGGTTTCTTGATCGGCTTTGCTTCAATCAGTTAGTAAATTTGTCTCTGGCGACAAGCAGATGTGTCATGCCGCTTGTATGTCTTGAATCGTCAACCATGTCCGATCCCTAGGCGGCAAAGGGCCAAGTGATGGGGATGGTCTTGAGTCGCGAAGCGGTAGGTGTTGCTTGGAGCGAAGACTTGGCACCCTTTGCGGTGTTTGACTAGTTCCTTGGCGTCCTCAATGCGATCGGCGGAAAAATCCATGGCGGAAAGCCTTGGCGGGCGCCCTAGGCGGCATGGTGGCGCATTAGCCTTAGTGGATGTCTTTTAGGATTGCTATGCCCTTCTCTTGCTCGGCGCAGCCTTTGGAAGACTCTGGTAGCGCTGCGCCTAACTAGCTCTTGATTCATTATTGTGTGAGCTCCGGCTCGGCGTTGGACTTGTCGGCGAGATCTCGTCGATCGGTAGTTCTCCATTCACGAAACGGAGGATGGGCGGGCCATGAAGGAGCTGTGATTTCTTATTGCCAAAGGCGGCTACTACAACTAGGGTGGGCGGGCTGGGTTGTGAGGTTGGGTCGGCCTCCTTTGGTGTGCCACTGCAGTCCCAGGCGGGTTTGACTATGGCGATCCCGGGCCAGGATTCGACTATGGCAGTCCCGAGCCGTCTGCCTAAGTCGAGGCCGCTGCTGGTCCCAGTCGGATCCGCTGCGTCGAGTCGGCGACACGAAGATGAAACTAGATTACAGAACCAGCAGCGGATGGCTTGAAGAAGCGTTGGAGGCGGCGCCGGTTGGTATAACTTGTCGGGTGGAGCCTATTCGTGCGGGGCATCTGCTTGCTCATTACTTGCCTGAGGCACGTGAAGGAACTCGCACCCCTCGAAATATCTGCTGAGCTGCTGGACAAGAAGCGATGGCTTCGCCATGTTTCGTCCTTGGCATCCAAGTCGCGGATGATTCTTTGTACCACTAGGTCAGGAGTCGCCATAACACGGGATCCGGCGGATGCAGAGTTCCTTAAAGCCAGCCGGACCCGTGTATGGCGCCTCGTGCTCGGCCACATTGTTGGAAGCTGACAAAGTGGATTTGCAATGTGTATCTGAGTTTGTCGCCCTTGGGAGAGGTGAGGGCGATGCGGCTCCCAAGCGGTCGCATCTTGGATCTGTCAAAATGCATCCGCCAATGAGTGGAGTCGGGGCGGTGGCGGTCTTTGAGTCTCGGCCGGTCGATCGAGAAATCAGCTAGTGCTTGGGACTTGATGGCGGTGCGGGGTTGATAGTAGATTGTGTAAGGAGCAGTATAATGGCCCATTTAGCCACTCGGCGGATGCATCCGGCTGCCTATGATCTCGACAAGCGGGGCGGTGCATACGTCCGTGATGGGATGTTATTGAAAGTAGGGCTTGAGTTTCTTGGGCGAAGTACACAACATAGCACATTTCGATAGTGCGGGTGGATTACGCTTTGAGGTGGATAACACTTACGCTCAAATAATGCCCTTTATTCTTGCTGCATTAAACCATATGTGGCAATAGAGCCATGTGATTAGGCCCAACTTAGAATTCTCCTTAGCATCAATAAACCCTAGATGATAAACCCAACATAGGTGGCAATAGAGCCAAGTGATTAGTGCCAAGTGATTAGAGCCCAACCTAGGGTGCCTCGGCATCGATAAACCCTAAATGATGAAAACTTAACTTGGCTGCCCGGATGCCTCGGTGTCGATGAGAACCTAAATGATGTATGCTTAGGCTTTTAGGGTGCCTCGGCGTCGACAAACCCTAAATGATGAAAGCTTAGGCTTTTAGGGTGCCTCGGCGTCGACAAACCCTAAATGATGAGACAATGATCTTGTTCCTTGACAATAACCAACTTTTTGACAAACTTTTTCCTATTTAGAAGCGAAACATGGGCCTGACGATGAGGCGGTGGTTGAGGCGACAAGCTGGTCTGGGAGCTGTCCCGGAGATGGAGAACAACCTCACGCTATGAGGGCCTTGCGGAAGACAGATCGACTACACAACCCCTAGGCGTGGGGATGACACCCTTGATGGTGCCGCCGAGATGCCACCACTTGATGATGGCGGTGCACACGGATGGCAGCCAACAAAAAGCAAAAGGAATGACCGGCGCCGAATCGCTCCGCACCCTCAAGGAGAATTCACTGCGCCCGGGGAGAAAAGGGTTCCGTCAGAACAAATCTCGGACGACGGTGCACCTCGCCCCACGGTGGGCGCCAAATGTCGGGGTTGGGTGCGACATATGCAGCGGATGGCTTATCATGGTGAAGGCGAGTAGAAGCGTCGCGGTGCACAGAAAGCAGGATGGCGCGGAACATGCCGGCGAATCTTACCCGGCCGGGGCTCTCGGTTGAATAACACCCCTCTGCTTCTCTGCAGGGGTCTCGCATGATCACTATGGCGAAAAGGTTACAAGGGTGCTCCTAGAGCTGTATCGGGAGGAAGGAGGGAGCTAAGGCTGGCTCTCTCCTCCCTTGTCTATGTGTCTAACTCTCTCAAGGCGAACCCTTTGCATGGGTGCTCAGGGGGTTTATATAGGCCTACCCTCGGGGTACAATAATGTCATTGGCGTGGCCCCAGCCGTCGGTCTCTCACACGCCGTCCTTCTGCCCGGCCACGGGGCCCTTGGCTGGTGGGTCCCGCTCTGGCGAGGCTCTTGCAGCACTCTTGATGGTGAGGCTCGGTCATGGGGTCATGGGAGCAGTGCCGCCCGTCTGTCGAGGCGATCCTGTCGCCCTCCCCATCAATGTGGCTTATGGCTTGTGGGGCCTGGCGTGGCCGACTCAGGAGGCTGACTCCTGGGGCAAATCTTGTGTGTCAGCCATCTTTGTTTCTCCCAGCGGGTGGCCTGTGATCTCTGGGCCGTCTGGTGGCGTCGTGGGCATAGTCGTCGCGCCTTGTGGCTGGTCGAGGAGGCATGGCAGTGCAGCGCCTCACGGAGATCTCCGGCGTCTGACTCACTTTGTAGCCATGCCTATCCCTCGTGGGCGGAAGGGGCAGCCACGTCAGGGCCGTGCCTGCATCGGTCCTCGTGAAAGGTGTGGTCGACTCCATAGTCGGCACTTATGGAGGTTGCAAGCGGGAGTCGGCTTGCTTTAAAATCGTCGTCTGGGACTCGGCCCTTGGAGATCATATACAGGACTCGGCCTTTCGAAGGTGTGGCTGGAACTTCGGCGGAGGGCGGCCTGCCCGATGTCTTGAAGATCTGGGTCCGGGTCGGCCTACCGTGGCCCATTACTCAAACAGTAGTCCCGAAGCTGGTGGAGCCTGCTGGCGCTTCCTTGTGGGGCTCAACAATTTCAATCTTCCGGCGCCGACTACGAGACTCGGTCGCGTTTCTTTCAGGCCGACTTGCGAGTCGGGCTCTTGATGAGGGCCATTATTACGTAAATCGCGGCGGGAAAGCAGGCGGCGTATTGGATATGCTTCCTGCCGCCATCGAGGCGGTCCTATCGCGGCGCCACGTGGGGAGGATAGTACTGCCTACCCGCAGCGTGTGGGACGGGCGCCGGGGAGAGCCCGCCACTACCGCGCCTCGGCTTCGGCGGATCCGCTATTGCTGCAGACGGTTGGCATCCCCGTTATTCTGCATGCGATAACCGTGGGAGTAAATCATAAATGACATGGGGCCTCGGCGCGATTAATCCCGTCCGCCCCTCGGCTCCTCGGCCGTGGGGCTATAAATATCTTGAGGGAGGCGGGCGGCGGCTGCGTGCACCCCTCCCGCTCTCTGCCTTCTCTTCTTCCTCCATGAGCAAGCATCCTCTCCGTCGGAGATGAGCTCTTCCTCCGCCGCACCCCCACCTCGCGCTCGGCGTGTGGGATGGCTTCGAGCGTGGGCGGAGCACGCCGAGTTCTCCGCGGACCTTGCCGTCTCGGCGCGGACCTGGTGCACGCCCGTCCAGCGCCGTGAGAGATCCGGCCAGCGCGGAGGAAGCGGCGGGTCATCTTCCACTCGCACCTAATCTCGCGGGTTGGGGCTTCGGTGGCGGGTTCTTCCGCTCGTTCTGGAGTTCCACAAGCTTGCCGCACCACCTCACCCCAAACGCGGTGGTGCTTCTTTCCGCCTTCGCCACTCTGTGCGAAGGCTACATCGGCGTTCTCCCCACCCTCGAGCTGTCGGGGGAGTTTTTCTCTTCAAAACTCGGTACTCAGGCCACCGGCACGCCGGCTCAGTGCGGCACCTACATCGCGGTGTGGCGCTCGACGGCCGACAATCCTTTCCCTCCCATCCCGTTGGTGAAGTCGGTGAAGATGTGGCAGAAATCTTACTTCTATGTGAAGAACATCTCCATCGACGGCGACTGGGTCAATCTGCCGCCCTTCGACCCCGAGCCTCTGACTGGCAGGCTTTCCAGTTGGTCCCACCGGTCCAAGTAACTTTCGCCCTCTGGAGCCGACTCCGTGGCGCGACTCCGGGTTCTGCTGCAGTCGGAGGGGCTCGTCGCCTCCGATCTTGGCAGCCGCCGTGGCGCCGAGTCCTCCGCTCGAGGCCGGCCTCACCTCATCTGTCGGATGGCGGCCGCCTGATCAAGCCGTCTGTGCACCAAGGAGATGCCCGTGGGAGGTGGCGAACAGTGAACCACATCGCGCTGCTGAGTTCACGGGAGGCTGGCAGTTCGGCAGGAGCCGTACTCGTGCGACAACCCCCTCAATGGTAAGTCGCGTCATACGTGGCTTGATCCTTTTGCAGCGACTCCGGCCTCTAATCATTGTTGGTTTCTTGGGCGAGAATCCCCTCACGGCGCCCATGGCGGTATCATAAGAAACCCGCGATTACGTCCCGATCGCGAGGACAGCTGACGTCGGCGACCCGACTTAGAGGCGGCGGCTGAAGCAACGCCGAAAAAGCGAGAGAGGCGGGCGGGCCTCGGCCGTCAGCGACCTTCGCCGGCAGCGAGGGCAACGCCCGGCGTGAAGTCGTCAGCGCGCCCGCCGAGGCCCGCCCCTCCGTCAAGTCGGCGCGAAGAGCGTCCGCCCGACGGCAGCGCCCGTGACAGCGAAGCTCAAGGGGCCGCCGCGCGACTAAGCGAGGAGGCGGCGGAAAAGCCAACCGCTTCGAAAGAAAGTGAGAAGGCCGCCGCTAGTTTCCTCGTAAGTCCTTTTACTCTTTCATTTTCTTTCTTTGGATCTTATCCGAGTCTTCCTTGATTCTCCTTTGCTTGATCTTCTTTTCTGCCTTGGCAGACTTCTTTCCCGGCCATTCGCGGGCCGTCCCTCACAGCCATCGAGGCGGCTCGGGAGGCGAAAGGCGAAGGTGAAGTGATTACCGTAATGCCCCGAACCATCGACGCGAAGCTTCTGAGCATCGGGGCTCGTCTTCGTCCTGCTCACCGTCTGCTGCGCCGTCTTCAGCGTGCCGGTGCCCAAGTGGTTGCCGCCATGTGGCCGGACGTGCCGGCTCTTCGCACCGCCAGTCGGACCGCCGACTGGATGGAGGTCGCCGTCGTCCGCTTTGAGGCTTGGAAGGGCTCCTCGGCACGGGCCGGAGCACGCCGAGCCTTGGAGTTCGTGAAGGGTTGGTATCCGGGGCTGGACCTGGACCGTCGCGCATTCGATTGAGGCCGAGCTGAGATGGAAGCGCGAAGGCGCCCTTCTCAAGCCTTGCCATCGCCAGTACTACGGACCTGCGCCGTGCCGTGCCAGCGGTGAAGGCGGCGGAGGCACCGCGGGACTGGTTGAGATGAACCCAGTCTGAGAGGACTCGGCGGGGTGATCGACTCAGCGCCGAGGAGGAGGGCGAGTCGGAGGGCGGAGGCGGAGGCGCCGAGAGAAGGCAAGCTGGCGGCCAGCCTCAGCCCTACCGCGCCTCGACCAGCAGGCAGCGAGGACAAAGCGACCGCCGCCCGGGGCGACTAAGCTGAGACCGCCCAGCCTTGCCCGACATCCAAACACCGCCGTCACCTCCGATCCTCCGGCCGGAGGCTGCCTCCTAGATTACTTCTATTTATCATCTTTTTAACTTTTGCAAGACTTGTTAGATTGAACAATTCCACCCACGGGGTGTGTCCTGAATTCTTATTCGGTGATTCGGCCGAGGGCCTATGTAAATATTTTATCTAATTTCTGCCTTTCCTTGCTTATTGCTCCTTAGACTTTTTCCTTTGCCACTGTCACGCCCTCGATGCGGCTATATCTCCCGTGTCGAAGCACGACTTAGAAAGCATAACGCATTGAAAGCAATGTCATAAGTGAGGTAATCTTCACACAACCCATGTAATACATAAGGAAAAAGATACATAGTTGGCTTACAAATACACTTCACACAATTACATGAATAAAGCATTACATCATCTGAGATACAATCAAGGTCAGACTACGGAACCAAAATAAAGAAGAACCCCAAATCGACAAAGGACCTGATCGACCCCAGCTGGGCTCCCTCTTGACCAACTAGAACGAAACAACACAAAGGGCAAGATCTTGTGAGCTCCTCCTTGAGCTGGAATCGTCACTGCTTTCGGTAACATAGGCACACTGCAAACTGGTTTTGGAAGTATCTGGTGAGCCACGAGGACTCAGCAATCTACGCAGCGAGATCAAGACTATTAAGCTTATGGGTAAGGTAAAGGCATGAGGTGGAGCTGCACAGCGACTAGCATAAATGGCGGCTAACATACATGAAATGAGGCGAGAAGAGAAGGCAAAAGCACGGTCGGTAAAAGTATGATCAGAAGTGATCCTATAGCAACCTCGTCAAGCATAACTCCAACACCGTGTTCACTTCCGGACTCCGCGGAAAGAGACCATCACGGTTACACACAGTTGATGTATTTTAATTAAAGGTCAACTTGAGGTTGTCTACAACGGACGTTAACAAATTCCCATCTGCCCATAACCGCAGGCACGGCTTTGAAAGTTCAAATCCTGCAGGGGTGTCCCAACAGCCCATGACAAGCTCTCACGGTCAGCGGAGGAATAGACCTCCACCCAAGACACTCCGATCAGACTCGGTATCCGGTACAACAAGACATTTCGACGAGGTAAAACTAAACCAACAACACCGCCCGAATGTGCGACAAATCCCGATAGGAGCTGCACATATCTCTTTCTCGAGGGCACACTCGGATGAGTCTAGCTCTGAGTAAACCAACCCTCAAGTTTCCCGAGGTGGCCCTTGATCAGCTCAGTTCGGATAACACTCGGAGAACCTTGGCCGGGGGGTTAAAATAAAGATGACCCTCGGGCTCCGAAACCCAAGGGAAAAAGGGCTAGGTGAGGCAAATGGTAAAAACCAATGTTGGGCATTCTTTGGAAGCTTTACTTAAAGCGAACTGTCAAGGGTTCCATTATAGCCAACCGTGTAAGGGCGCAAAATCCGGGAACATAACACGATATGGCGGAAACTAGAGTGACAAGAGTGGAACAAAACACCAGGCATAAGGCAGACCTTCCACCCTTTACCAAATATATAGATGCTTTAATTAAATAAGGTATATTGTGATATCCCAACAAGTAAACATGTTCAAACAAGAACAACATCTCCATGTTCCAACAAGGAACAAACTTCAATCTTCACCTGCAACTAACAACGCTATAAGAGGGCTGAGCAAAGCGGTAACATAGCCAAACAACGGTTTGCTAGGAATGGTGTCAAAGGTTAGAGGTTTGACATGGCAATTTGGGAGGTGACAAGCAAATGGTAGGCATCGTAGCATTGGCATAGCAAAAAAGCGACAAACTAGCATAGCAAAGATAGTAGTGATTTGAGGTATGATCATCTTGCACGAGATCCATAAGGAAGAAGAACGATTCCATGAAGAAGACAAGCAGACGAAGTCGAGCGAATCCTCACAACTCGGAGCAAAACCGAAGCTAACGAGAGAAGCAAACAACATAGTAAACACACAAGCATAATCATGGCACGATCATGAACAAATATGATGCATGTCCGGTTTAATGAGGCATGGCATGGCAAAATGCAACAAACAACACTTCAAATTAAGTGGAGCTCAATATGCAGCGAGTTGCATATTGTGAAACCTCCCATCAGTATTTAGTTCTCTCGGTTATGAACAAGACAAGATTAAATGTTGGTTAACATGGCAAGGGTGAAGCATAACAAAACTATATCATCTAAACAATTTAAATGGGGCGGATATTAAAACAACAAATCCGGTAAATCCCCATATGCATTTAGCAATTTAATGCAACAACAAGTTTTAAACATTTTAATGTTGTTATCATGATCACGGATGACATGAACAAGTTTTATGCAATTTTTATGAAAATGTTGACATGAGCATGATATGAAGCATTTGTCGCCATGGCGGAACAAAAAGGAGTGCCACGGTGGCGAAGCGAAAAAGGTGCCGCGGCGAAAGCGGAAATGGTGCCACGGCAACATTAGATGATCCGACAACTCCTCG
>JAHHZJ010002645.1:0-29993 GCA_021437245.1 Aegilops speltoides
GTGATTCCGCCTTCACCGGTCGAGCAAGCAACTCGGTGCACCGCCAAACCAAGGCCGTGGAAGGCGGCGCGGCGCATCATCTCCATATGCTCCTTGTACTTGGCTTCCGTCACCGCATACATTGTGTCCTATGAGAGGGGCGTGTTGTTCTTGGCGGTTCGCGATCTGCGGCTGGTTATGCTCGTCGTCACGATCTCCTCCTTCACGAGAGGGCCACCCACCGTGGATCAAGACGACCTCGGAGGCGAGGCGGTGGCTCTAGGATCTGAAGCGAGATCTAGGGCGTTGATCGGTGAAGGAGCAAGGAAATATGCCCTAGAGGCAATAATAAAGTTATTATTTATTTCCTTATTTCATGATAAATGTTTATTATTCATGCTAGAATTGTATTAACGGAAACATAATACATGTGTGAATACATAGACAAACATGGTGTCACTAGTATGCCTTTACTTGACTAGCTCGTTGAATCAAAGATGGTTAAGTTTCCTAGCCATAGACATGAGTTGTCATTTGATTAACGGGATCACATCATTAGGTGAATGATGTGATTGACTTGACCCATTCCGTTAGCCTAGCACTTGATCGTTTAGTATGTTGCTATTGCTTTCTTCATGACTTATACATGTTCGAGTAACTATGAGATTATGCAACTCCCATTTGCGGAGGAACACTTTGGGTGCTACCAAGCGTCACAACATAAGCGAGTGATTCTAAAGGAGTACTCAGAGTGTCTCAAAGGTACATGTTGGGTTGGCGTATTTGAGATTAGGTTTTGTCACTCCGATTGTGGGAGAGGTATCTCTGAGGCCCTCTCGGTAATGCACATCACTATAAGCCTTGCAAGCAATGTAGCTAATGAGTTAGTTACGGAATGATGCATTACATGTAGTGAAGAGACTTCAGATAGCGAGATTGAACTAGGTATTTGATGGATTCATGTACCTAGGGTAGGGTCATAGTCTGACCTAAGTGTCCTACCAAGGGTACCCTTAGAAGAGATCACCTTCCGATCGACCAGCGAGGAATCCACTCGGTGACTAGAAGGACTTCGACCATGAAGACTCACTCGACCACGGAAGGTCGAAGGCACTACACTTGCTTTGCGGCACTGTAATTGAATAGACTTTATGGTAGTTAAGACACCTTATGAGGGCATTACGATGTGCCCAGACTTAATGTACTTTAACCTCTTCATTACATGGTGGCGGGTCTGGCGCACTCTATATAAGCCACCCCTTCCACAGACGAGAGGATTCGCACTCTTGTAACACCTATACACATAATCCACTCGACCGCCTCGGGGCTCGGAGCGTGGGGCTTTTACTTCTTCGAGAAGGGCTGAACTTCATTACATCGCTTGTGTTTACAACCTCTCCATAGCTAGGACCTTGCCTCTGCTACCTACCCCACTCACTGTCGGACTTAGAACCACGACGGTTGGCGCACCACCGTGGGGCCAGTGTTTTAGCGATTTGTGGAGAAGTTGCGGTACTTCAGGTACTTTCATCATGATGACTCTTTGGAGTTTTGGTCGGGGCGCGAGATCCGTCTCGGCGCTCTCACCTTTGTCGCCGACCACTCGCGTGGCTCCAGGAGGCTCCACTGACATCGAGGCGCTCCCATCCCGGTGCGGCGGCGCATTTCAGCGCGTATGTCCGTGGCGTTTTCTTGTGGCAACCATCGACCCCGTGTCGGTCGACTCCTTTATCGACCACCGCGGTCTCCCACATAAGCGCTCTCCGGTGATCGAGGAGGCTCCGGCGGTGGGTGAAGCATCACGGTGGCTCGCCAGATAGCCACCGCCCGGTCGCGCAATTGAGCAGCCGCAGTCTCTCTCACGGCTGTTTGATCTATCGACCGGCTCCGTGAGACCGCATCGAATGTGATAGCGATGATCCGGTGGCGGAAATTCTCATTGTCGGCAGGCCCTTGACCCTCCAACTTCGCCCATAAAGGCGGCGAGGCGGGCGTGAAGATGACCCCTTCAGAACACAAAAGTACCAGCCAGACACTCGACTCTCGCGGAGAGAAGAGCTTCGCCCGAGAACATGGATGCCCGCATACTCTCATCAGCGGAGAAACCCCGAGGCTCCTGCCTTGGAGGAAACACGTTGTATCTGGTATCAGCGCTTCGCTGGAGAACCTTCACGAGCACTTTCGGCGTGTGTGATGAAGTTCGAAGCATTCGGCGTTGACTCTTCCCACCGCTTCAGGTATGCCATGCGTAATTCAGAATTTAGCGGTTGTTTACCGTATAGCGAGTCCAAGCAGTCATCGTAGTCGGAAGGGAGAGGCTTCTTGAATCGAGGATTTACTCGAGCGGCGGGAGATCGAGAACTCAGCCATGTATCGCGATCGCGCGGCGAATTCCACAGTCGATCCGTCGCTGCGAATACTGGTTCGATCGACTCCAGACCCAGATCGCCTCCAGCGGCGGAAGAAGCGCGACAACCGGCGAGATCGATATGGAGACGACCACGCCCGGGATGACAGGCGTTGAGTGCCCGTTCCCCCTCGAGGAAGGGTCTTCACGCTCCTCGGCAGGATGTGACGACGTCGATTCGGTCTGAGAGCGAAGAGCTCGATCGACCCGAAGAACCGGAGCTTCAACGCGATCCATTATCGTGCGAGGGCTTGGTCGACCGGAACAGAGCCCATCGGCGGACCGAGAAGATGCACCCACAGCGGTCGAGTGCATGTTTACTGGTCGAGTGTTTTAGCGAGGGCTATCGAGCCATGATGATCCCCCAATTTTAGGTTGGCAAGCGAAGTCAACAAATTCATCTTTGAGGAGTCCAAGCACGAAACTTGGCTTGAAAGATTACCAGTGGCTGTTCAGATTGGTGGTGGGAATGACGAGGTGGCCATGAAGCATTGCCCTCATGTTGGAAGGTTACGCGAGGCATGGCTGAATCAATTACCTCCTAGCGATATTTACACTTGGGAAGATTTGTCCCAGTGTTCGTCAGAACTTTTGAAGGAACTTGCAAGCGACCGGCTGGTTTGACAGTGTTGCAAGTGCGTGTCTGAAGACCAATGAGACTCTCCAAAGTACATTGGTGGATCACTCTACACCATCTTGTGGAAAATGTGTCGATCATCGAGCAGTTTTGCGCCTTCAAAGATGGCGTCAAAACGCAGAATGAGTTTGAAGTTTGGTCGAACCGGGACATGACCACGAGTCGAATGATGGAGATTGCTACCAAATGCATGACGGCGAGGAAGAGGACCGACTCGAGCGGCAAGTACAAGCCAAGTTAGTCGGGAAGGAAATTCCGATCGGAAGCGAAGCGGAAAGCCGAGCCAGCAGCTCTGGAGAGGCCTGGCGTGACTTCGGGGAAAGTTCAAGGGAAACCAAAAGGATCACGGAATCCTAAGAAAGTAAAGGATAAAGAAGAAGAAGCGGCGTGATGGATATGCCATGTCACATCCACGAAGAAAGATGAAAGAGGGCAACATCATTTACCGAAGCACACCACTGCGCGGATGTCGACTCTGATCCAGGCAATTTCGAGAAAACAGTCTAAGGAGAAGGAGAAGGGAGAACAGGCGGGAACAAAGAGGGCGATGAGGAAGAATATCCGCATGTCAACTCCACTCGATGATCTTCGCGATGTGGAAAGCAAAAGTCGGCGAAGGTCATTAACATGAGAGTAAACATAGTTTGCCCAGCCAAAACCAAGTTATACGAGATGGTCCCAAACACCCATCACATTTGACCAATCGATCACCCGACTCACATTGCCACCCACAGGAGGCAAGCTTTGAGTGGTCGATCCAGTTGTCGAAGGCACTCGGTAGCAGAAAGTCTTGATGGATGGTGGTAGTGGGCTGAACTTGTTATATCTGAGACCTGCTGAAAGGAATGGGCATCCCAATGTCGGTGAGCACCGGCAACATGAGTTTCCGCGAGTCATACCAGGGAAGAAAGCGAATCACTTGGCCAAATAGCTCACGGGCGTGGTTTTGGTGATTCCAAGCATTTTCGCAAAAGAAAGTTGACCTTTGAGGTTGTAGATTTTCGAGTGCGTACCACGCCATTTGGGAGAGGCCAGCCTATGCACGATTCATGGCTCGACCATGTTACGTGTACCTCAAACTGAAAATGCGAGGCCCCAAAGGAGTGATCACTGTCACCGTGATCGGAAAAAGGCGAAGAAGTGCTTTCGAAGGCTCGAAGATTGCCGATTCCCAAGTGGCAATGGTCGAATTGAAGAGTACAAGCAAAATGCAGAATCCGAGTGATTTGTTGAGATCCAAGAAACCCGCCACAGAATCTGCATTTGAGTCGTCTGGTGAGGCGAAGCATCTGTCATTCACCCGACCGACCCCAATGCAGCACCGACCCACATCTCCACAACTTTCGACCCAAAATAGGAAGAAGCGCTCATCCGGTTCCTCCGTGAGAGCTGGGACATTTTGCATGGAAGCGGTGACATGCCGGGTGTTCGAGGGGTGACTCGAGCATCGCCTCAGAATCGACAAGTCAGCAAAACCAGTCAAAAGAGCATCTTGGGTCATGCGTCACGAAGAAGAAAGGCTATTGGTGAGAAAGTGGCTCATTGTTGGCGGCAGGATTTATCAAGAGATATACCACTCTGAGTGGCTCGCTAATGTCGTCATGGTCCCCAAGAAGGACAAATCACTCCGCATGTGCATTGACTTCAAGCACATCAATGGGGCCTGCCGAAAGATCATTTTCTCTCTCGCATAGATCAAATTGTTGACTCGACGCGGGATGTGAGGATTGTCTTTTCTAGACGCATATTCCGGGTATCATCAGATCCGTCTGGACTGGACCAGCGAAATAAAACAGCTTTCATCACTCCATTGGGTGCTTACGCTATATCACCATGCCATTCGGCCTCAAGAATGCGGAGCCACATTTATGCGAATGATTGAAGTGTCTTCTCACTCAAATCGATCGGAATGTGGGCGTATATGGATGATCGTCGTCAAATCGCGAAAGGGTTCCGACCTGCTTGCTGACCTCGCTGAAACATTTGCCAACCTCAGAAGGTATGATATCAAGCTCAATCCGTCAAAGTGCACATTCGGAGTTCCTGGTGGAAAGTTACTCGGTTTTCTCGTTTCCGAGCGAGGGATCGATGCTAATCAAGAGAAGATCGGCACTATTCTCCAATGAAAGCATACTGTCTTGGTCTGCACGATGTCGAGAGCTTCTTTGGATGCTTGGCGCATTAAGTCGATTCATCTCACGACTCGGTGAAAAGGCATTGCCTCTTTCCGTTGATGAAGAAAGCCGACAAGTTCGAGTGGACTCAAGTGATGCACGGCATTTGCGAGCTAAAAGATCGCTCTCCACCCGGCCGGTGCTTGCTGCTCCAATCAGCAAAGAGCCTCTGTTGCTCTATATCGCAGCCCGCAGGACAAGTCGTCGATCACATTGCTTACGATCGGCGGGAAGAGGAAGGAAAAGCCTTCAAAGTTCAGCGCTGGTGTATTATTTGTCCGAAGTCTTGACTCCATCCAGCGAGATATCCTCATTATCGAAGCTTGTGTATGGGATATACATGACCACGAAGAAGGTTGCTCATTATTTCTGCGATCATTCTATCACGATCGTCGTGACAGCTCCTCTATCGAAGATTACGCACTGCTGTGAAGCCTTGACCGGTCGAGTGGCGAAATGGGCGATTGAACTTCTTCCCTTGATATCAAATTTGAGGCAAAAGCCATTAAGTCCCGAGCAATAGCAGATTTCCTTGCGAGTGGATTGAACAACAGCCGGACTATGAAGTTCACTCGAAGCATTGGACCATGTTCTTTAGCGGCTCTAAAATCTTTGAATGGTTCCGGTCTTTGGGGTTGATCTGGTTTCCCCGGAGGAGATAAGCTTAGGTATGTGCTCGATTCACTTTGATTCCTCAAACAATGAAATGATCACGATGCCCTTTTATATGGATTAGCATGGCCATCTCACTCGTCGTCCGTGCTTTGATGGTCTATGGCGATTCAGATTTAGTGGTCGACTAGGTGATGAAGGAGTGGGGCGTGAGAAGCCCGCCAATGGTGAA
Organism: Aegilops speltoides; assembly: GCA_021437245.1. Lineage (NCBI taxonomy): Eukaryota > Viridiplantae > Streptophyta > Magnoliopsida > Poales > Poaceae > Aegilops > Aegilops speltoides. The sequence continues at coordinate 6,042 of JAHHZJ010002645.1, forward strand.
TCTTGCAATGCAGTGAGGAAGGCTTGAAACGAAGTTCGAGGGTTAGAGCTCCATCACATCCCTCGTGAAAAATCGAGCAGCGGATGATCTGGCAAGATAGGTTCCAAGCGAAGCCATTCGAGTGGTGTGTTTTTGAGCATATACACACTCCGTCGGTCGAAGAAGATCCTTTCAGGAAGAAGCTCCACAACCCAAGAGTGCCTCGGATCCGGTGAGGTTGAGGTCCCGGCGATGGTCGACTTGGTCATGGAGGTTTTAGTGGTCACTCCATTGGACAATTCCTACATCGCGTATATCACGAGAAAAGAGCTCCCGAGGGGCGAGGAAGAGGCTCGGCGGATCGTCCGTCGATCCAAAGCCTTTACCGTTATCAAGGGTTGATTGTATAGAAAGCCCGGTTGAGTTGGTCAAAATGCATAACGCCGGAAGAAGGTCGAGTCATACTCAATGATATCCACTTGAGGGACTGTGGTCACCATCGTCCTCTCGGACCATTGTAGCCAAAGCATACCGGGCAGGATTTTCTTGGCGAGGGCGAATGAGATGGCGAAGGAAATAGTGGACAAGTCACGAAGGATGTCGGTTCTACTCCAATATGTCACACAAGCACTGCAAATCGACTAGAAGACCATTCCACTCGTCGGCCTTTCGCGATATGGGGGTTGGACATGGTGCGTCCCTTACGAACAAGTCGGGCGGTTTCACGCATGTCTTTGGTAGCGATCGACAAGTTCACCAAGTGGATTGAGGCTAAACCAATCAAGAATCTTGGCCGTCTTCTTCTGTTTCCTTCATCGAGGGGTAGCGTTCGAATATGGAGTCCCATACGCATTATCATAGATAATGGGTCGAATTTTGACTCGGAAGAATTCAAGGATTTACGCAGCGCTCAAGGCACCGAGGAAACTACGCCTCGATCGCCCATCCCAGTCGAATGGACCAGGTAGAGCGAGCCAATGGCTTAATCTTCAAGGGTTTGGAGCCCGGCCCGATCGCGCGATCTCAAGCATGCGGCTGGAGCATGGGTCGACAAACTCCCTTCGATGCTTTGGGGATTGCGGACCACACCCAATCGGTCGACGGAAGAACTCCATTCTTCTTGGTCTATGGAATGACGATCTTGCAGTGATCTTCTTCTAGCAGCTCCCGAATTGAACTCTACCAAGCGAAGCAGTGAGCAAGCAGCGTCGGGGCCTTGATCGACCTTCTAGAGGAAGAAAGGAGATGGCTCGATCCGCTCGACCATCTACCAACAAGACTTGCGTCGCCTTCGCCCGAAATGTGAGGAGTCGAGCCTTCGGGAAGGAGATTTAGTTCTCCAGTGGATCGTGAGAAACAACATAAGCTCGCTCCCTCTGGGAAGGACCCTTCATTGTCACCAAGGTTCTCCTAGCAGGGCATACCGTCTTTATAACGTCGAACACAATATCGAAGAGCCTCGAGCTTGGAATCGGATCTGCTCCGCCCATTTTACATAAAGTTTTCACTCGGATGAGTTGTAATAAAGTAATATACGTAGTTCATGGATTTGAAATAATAGTGTCATAATTCCTTCATAATTTTTGTCACTTTTTATTTTTGTCGATAAAATTTTCCCCAGTGGGTGGCTTAGCATGAATCCGTTTCGCCTAAGTTTGTAAAATCCTACCGAAGTGGTAAGCCGGACTTCCACTCGGGGCTTACTACAGCCGATTGCTGCGCCTAAGTTATAAAAATCCTACCGAGTGGTAAGCTAGACTTCCACTCGGGGCTTAACTTCAGATCCAAGAACTGCGCCTAAGTTACAAAATCCTACTGCAGTGGTAGCGGACTTCCACTCGGGCTTAAACTCTGAGTACAAATACTACGCCTAAGTACAACGTCGCTCATAAGGAGGGCCGAGGTCTTGGTCATTGCGACCCTCTCCTCTGAGCTCGCGCCATAAAGTTACAACGTCACGCTCTTAAGGAGGATGAGGTGCAGGTCATTGCGACCCTCCTCTGAGCTCGCCATAAGTACAATGTGCGCTCGTAGGGAGGGCGAGGTGCAGGTCATTGCGACCCTCTCCTCTGAGCTTGACACAAATACAAGCGAAAATCCTACCGAATGAAGAGCAAACCTCTCACTCGGGGCTTAGCTTGCACAGCCAGCGCTTCGCCTAAGTTATAAAAATCCTACCGAGTGAAAGCAGACCTCTCACTCGGGGCTTAGCTGCAGCCCAGCTTCGCCTAAGTTATAAAAATCCTCACCGAGTGAAGAAGCAGACCTCTCACTCGGGGGCTTAACTGCAACCAGCGCTTCGCCTAAGTTATAAAAATCCTATTGGTGAAAGCGGAGACCTCTCACTCGGGGCTTAAGCTACAGCCAGTAGCTCGCCTAAGTTATAAGTCATTGCGGTGGGCATCTGCTATGAACACTGCAAAGGACATTCGAGCCAAAAGCAATCATATTCAAGCATTAAATCCAAGTTTAGGTCAATACCTAAAGGGAAGGGAGTGCTTTCGGTAGGCGCTAAGCTGTTAAGGTTTATCGGTTACAATTCCACTCATCATACCGAGGCAAATTTAGCGAGTGGGGCTTAAAGGAAGTTTTTACCCCTCACGTGGAGAACTGGAAGAACAACGAACTCATCAAGGTCGATTCGTCTGCGATCCGAGTAGTGGCAGCGATAAAGGTTTCCATGAAGGACTGAAGTCGTGTTTCTGGTGTTGGCCACTCGGAGATGCGGACTGTCTTCTCGTAGCGTCTTTGCGGTGGACTCGGGCGGACACGAGCAACATCAGCACGCATGAGCGAGGACTTTTCCCTCTGCACTCGGTCGGGGGCGGCGTTCGATCGAGCCATCAGCGACCGAGGTCGATGCAGGTGTGCATACAGGCGAGGCGTCGAGTCGATGGGGCGTAGCAACCTTCACCTTGCGAGGTAGTCCACGATAGCTGCAACCACGGGAGTTCGGTCTGAAGACATTCATAGCAACTTCATCATTCACGGAGAATTGGCGGGGTCAAGGTTTGGTTCGGTGGCTAGTCTCTTCTTCAAAGTTTGACGAGTGTGCAAGGACAAAGCGTCGAGTCAAGGCAGCGGTCGAATGGAAGCATCCGCAGTTGAAAATGTTGGTCGAGTATAAAAGGTTACCTTGAGCATAAAAACAGCTTCTTAGCAAGTCCACCGGGAAGGCTTCGAGGTCATTCTTCTTCCAGTCAAGCTGGTTGATCTTGTCGGTCGAGGTGGTCTTATCGGCCTTGATCGGTCGACCTCCTTGTTGGCAATCCAAGAGTAGCTTTGATTGGTATTTTCTGTTCAAGCTTGGTGGTGAAGCTAGCTTCTTCGACAAGCTTGGTCTTCTCGATTAGCTCAAGGTCTTTCTTCTTACGGGCCTCCTTCACCTTGCACGCAAGTTATAGCAAGATCAGATTTTGAAACAAATGGAGGAAAAAGGGTGGTCGAGGTCTCACCGAACATACCTTTGGTCTCCTCCTTCGCCTTCGTCGATTCTCTGAACCAGCTTGAGATCGATTCGAGTTGAGTGTGCTTTTGCTCCAGCTCGGTGTAGCGAGCTGCAAGGTCCTAAGATCTCTGCGAAGAACCAATCGACAAAATATCAAAGATAATTAAGCTTAGAGTGGATAAGAGAAAATCAAGCGTTTCTAAGACTACGATCGAATGCAAGCATTCGATAGTAATCTCGAGGACTACACCCGGTGGGTGCACTCAGCGTGCCCCTGGTTCGATTCAAACGAGTCGACCAGTTGACCCAAAAAAAGTATTCTTGAGACTATACCGTCATTGCGGCTGATCGACCACGATCTCGAGGGACTACAACGGTGGGTGCACTCGTGCCCCCACGGTTTAATCCATTCGATCGATCGAATGGCGAAAATCCTTACTTATAAAGCCTAAGGCGATTTGCCGTGATCGACCTTATATGAAGGACTACACCCGGCCGGTGCACTCAGCGTGCCCGCTAATCTGAGTTTTTATCGACATACCCGGTGGGTGATTGCTATGGATTCGAGAAAAAAGTTTTGATAGCATATCCTAACGAGCAGGCGGTGGTCGGCTGACTGAACATTGCTTTGAAGGAGCTTGGCGTCATAAGCCGCTGGCTTGCATCCGGATGTTCTTGACTGCTCTATCATGATCCTGCTTGGCGTATCGCTTCCTTAGCAGCGATGGCTTAGTCCTCCGGGGCGTGGTGCGTGGTGGCGAAGGTTGCCCAACACTCGGCGAAGTGGGGCGAGCACTCGTCAGCGGCACCGCGAAAGACCGCGGTGTGTCGGTGGTGTTCTCCCCCTCCGTGGCCACAGTCTCGGTATTTGTCACACCTTGAGGCTGCTTTACGATGGGCGCCTTCCTGCTCCTCCTGTAGCCCGGCGGTTCCTCATCCTCATCATCATCATCAAGAAGGGTGATAACGATATCGGATGGAGCTTGAGAAAAGAATCGAGTTGAAATCATGAGTCGATCGACTAAAGACGGAATTAAAATGCTGATGCGAGATTTGAGGTTCTTTGCATCCTCCATCTCATGGTCTTGACCTTGCCTAAAGTCTTAGAAGTTGCGGCCTTGAAGTTCCAAAGAATCGATCGATTAATTCAAGTATCAACGGAGATAAAGCTTGTACAAAACAAGAAGACTTAAGTAATATGTTTACCACGATATGGTGGGGATGGACACCTTCATCTTGGCGGAGCTTGATTGGCCGGCCAGACTGCTACCTTAGCTTGGCGCCTTCTCGATCGGCACGGGAGGCGGTCAGAGGGCTTTGGTCGATTGGCGATCGCAACCCCCTACAGCGTTGATCGCGGGGTCATGGACAAGTTTGACCGCCTTCCGGTAGCGGTGGTGCAACCTCCTCCTCCTCCTCCTCTCGCCGTCCTCATCATCGTCTATCGTCATCATCGTCATCTTGACGTCTGAATCCACTCATCTGGCTCTACTTGGCTCTTCTCCTCCTCGGTGAACTGAGCTCCATTGGGCATCGAATACAGCTCGGTAAGGGCACGGAAGGCGTCAAGGCGAGATCAATCGACCAAGTTGCGAGAACACTCTGAAAACAAATTAGACAAATATACAATGGAAGCGAGCAAATGTACTTTATGCAGAGCAGCTGTGATGGTCGAGTGGAGAATCCTCTGGATCTGCGGGGATTATCCTTGTTCGATGACCACGGCCATCCACCTTTCCACCGTGGCATCGTCATTTGCTTAGGGTGGACTCGAGTCTCGTCTTGGTTCCAGATACAACCACATGCAATGGCTCGGGGCCGAAGAGGTTGGATCGCCTTGAAGGAAAACCTCCAAAAGGTCCATGCCGATCACGCCGTCCCGAACCAAGCGCACCCGCGATCCATCAACATCTTCACATCAGCTCTCTCCGGAACCACCTTGAGAGAGGAGGCTTGTTCACTCGGTCCATGGTGAATGGAGAGTCCACTCGGCTTGTCGGCGTCGTCTCGTTACAGCGATGGAACACGGTCATTGCCAGCCTGACAGACTTCGAGGAAGCGTCATAGGCGGGAAGGTGCTCTTGTTCCTCACTTGGATCCCTAGGCCCCCTTTTGTCTGGACAACTTGAGTTTTCTCGTGCGCTGGACTCGCCTTCTTCACGCGATGCGAGGCGACCGCGTGAAGATGTGCTTGAACAAACCCAGTCGCGATCGGCGGCCCAAGAAGTTCTTACATGGATACAAGCGCAGCAAGATCTGTGATGGGTTTGGGGTAAAGTGGTGGAGCTGGGCTCCAAAGAAGTTCAAAAACCCGAAAGAAAATGCTCGGTGGCGAGAGAAAATCCGCGTCGACATGAGTGGCGAGAGCACACACTCACCCTCTTCGGTGGGGTTGCCACTCTTTCCTGGAAGCCTTGCGACTCGTGGGGATCAGCCCGTCGTCGGCCATGTCGAGGAGATCCTTCTCCTTGATGGTGTTGGATCAATCTCCTGGACCCAGCCCTTGGCGGCGGGACCTCGGCGACCCGCCCGCGTTGGTGGATCTCCCTTCGCCTTCTCGCTTCGCCCGGCCTTCTTTGCGCGCTCGGCACGGCGTCTTCTCCTTGACCATGGCTGCCGGCAAGATCGCGAAGAAGCTTTCTTGGCGAGTGGATCGTTAGGCGGAGGCGAGGAGAAGCGAGAGGAGAAAGGGTGGGCGCTGTTGAAACCCCCTTGGTTGCATTTATAACATCCTTCAGTGGATGACAGGTGGACCGGTCAATCTAATCATATCCGCTTGATTTGCATTGGCGTGATGCGTGGCGGAAAAAGCGGCAGAAGATCGGCGTCATGTCTGCCCGTCCGGCGCCAGCAGATTCGTTCCCGCAGCGCTTCGTTCAAATTTCGTATCCCGTGGAATCCGCGAGCGGCGGATCGGTTTGCGGAGCCGCGAGATTTCCTGCGATCCGTCGCTCGGGAATCGGCAAAGTCAAAATATCACTCGACGAAAGACAAGAATGGATCGAGTCGGTGAAGAAAAAGTTGCTTTCGTTGTTAACAAAGAAAGTCTTGATCGAGCGGCGCTTAGCGGTATGCAAAAGTCAATCGAAGCAGCATCAACTCCTTCCTCATTCAAGCCTCAATCCATTAGGGGCTAATGATGGATTCATGTACCTAGGGTAGGGTCATAGTCGACCTAAGTGTCCTACCCAAGGGTACCCTTAGAAGAATCACCTTCAATCGACCAGCGAGGAATCCACTCGTGACTAGAAGGACTCGACCATGAAGACTCACTCGACCACGAGAAGGTCGAAGGCACTCTGCCTTTACCTGCGACACTGTAATTGAATAGACTTTATGGTAGTTAAGACACCTTATGAGGCGTTACGATGCGCCCAGACTTAACTCTACTTTAACCCTGCATTACGTGAAATTTGGCGAGGTCTGGTGCACTCTATAAGCCACCCCTCCACGATGAGAGGAGGTTTGCACTCTGGTAACACCTATACACATAATCCACTTTCGACCGCTTTGAGGGCTCCAAGGCGTAGGGCTTTTGTTGGGGAGCGTAGTAATTTCAAAAATTTCCTACGCTACGCAAGATCATGGTGATGATATAGCAAGAGGAGGAGAGTGTTAGTCCACGTACCCTCGTAGACCCGTGGCGAGCGTTAACTGCTTAGCGGTTGATGTAGTCGTCGTCTTCACGATCCGACCGATCCAAGCACCGAGCGTCGGGGCCTCGAGTTCAGCACTGCGTTCAGCTCGATGGCGATCTCCGGCCCTCCGATCCAGCAAAGGCTCCGGAGATGAGTTCCGTCGACCTGACGGCGTGGTGGCGATGATGATGTTCTACGGGCGCGGCTTCGCCTAAACTCAGCGACGATATGACCGAGGTGGAATATGGTGGAAGGGCACCGCACGGCTAAGAGCGATCCGTAGATCAACTTGTGTGTCTATGGGGTGCCCCCGCCCCGTATATAAAGGAGCAGGGAGGAGGCGGCGGGCCTGAGGGGCGCGCCAGGGGAGTCCTACTCCCAGGGAGTAGGACTCCCCTTTCCAAGTAGGAGTAGGAGAGAAGGGGAAGAGGAGGAAGAGGGGAAGGAAAGGGCGCCCCCTTCCTTGTCCTATTCGGACTAGGAGGGGAGGCGCGGGCCCCTCTGGCTCCTTCCTCTTCTCCCTCTTGGCCCATGTAGGCCCATTAACCCCGGGGGTTCGGTAACCTCCGGTACTCGGTAAAATGCCGATTTCACGGAACCATTCCGATGTCAAACATAGGCTTCCAATATATCAATCTTTATGTCTCGACCATTCCGAGACTCCTCGTCATGTCGTGATCACATCGGGACTCGAACAAACTTGGTACATCAAAACTTATAAACTCATAATAAAAGCTGTCATCGAAGCGTTAAGCGTGCGGACCCTACGGGTTCGAGAACTATGTAGACATGACCTAAAACCATTCTCGGTCAATAACCAATAGCGGGACCTGGATGCCCATATTGGTTCCTACATATTCTCGAAGATCTTTATCGGTCAAACCGCATAACAACATCGTTGTTCCTTTGTCATCGGTATGTTACTTGCGAGATTTGATCGTCGGTATCAATACCTAGTTCAATCTCGTTACCGGCAAGTCTCTTTACTCGTTCATGTCGTCATCTCATAACTAACTCATTAGTTATAATGCTTGCAAGGCTTAAGTGATGAGTATTACGAGAGGGCCGAGAGATACCTCTCCGACAATCGGGTGACAAAACCTAATCTCGAAATCGCCAACTCAACATGTACCTTGGAGACACTGTAGTACTCCTTTATAATCACCCGATTCGTTGTGGCGTTTGGTAGTACCAAAGTGTTCCTCCGGTAAGCAGGAGTTGCATAATTCTCATAGTTACAGGAACATGTATAAGTCATGAAGAAAGCAATAGCGAGAATACTAAGCGATCAAGTGCTAAGCTAACGGGATGGGTCATGTCAATCACATCATTCTCCTAATGATGTGATCCCATTAATCAAATGACAACACATGTCTATGGTTAGGAAACATAACCATCTTTGATTAATGAGCTAGTCAAGTAGAGGCATACTAGTGACTATATGTTTGTCTATGTATTCACACATGTATCATGTTTCCGGTTAATACAATTCTAGCATGAATAATAAACATTTATCATGATATGAGGAAATAAATAATAACTTTATTATTGCCTCTAGGGCATATTTCCTTGATCTCCCACTTGCACTAGAGTCAATAATCTAGATTACATAGTAATGATTCTAACACCCATGGAGTCTTGGTGTTGATCATGTTTTGCTCGTGAGAGAGGCTTAGTCAGCAGTCTGCAACATTGAGATCCGTATGTATCTTGCAAATCTCTATGTCTCCCACTTGGACTTGGTCCGAATGGAATTGAAGCGTCTCTTGATGTGCTTGGTCCTCTTGTGAAATCTGGATTCCTTTGCCAAGGCAATTGCACGATATTGTCACGGAAGATCTTCATTGGTCGATGCACTAGGTATGACACCTAGATGGAAATGAACTCCTTCATCGAGACTCCTTCATTCGCTGCTTGAAGCAGCTATGTACTCCGCTTCACATGTAGATCCCATACGGCGCTTTGTTTAGAACTGCACCAACTTACAGCTCCACCGTTTAATATAAACACGTATCCGGTTTGCGATTTAGAATCGTCCGGGATCGGTGTCAAAACTTACATCGGCGTAACCTTTCGACTAGCTCTTTGTCACCTCCATATCTGAAACATATCCTTAGTCCTTTTCGGGTATTTCGGGATGTTCTTGACGCTGTCGATGATCCACTCTGGATTACTTTGGTACCTTCTGCTAAGCTTATTGCTAAGCATCGTCGGTCTGGTACACAGCATTGCATACATGATAGAGCCTATGGCTGAAGCATAGGGAACATCTTTCATTTTCTCTCTATCTTCTGCTTGTGGTGGGCATTGAGTTTGACTCAACTTCACACCTTGTATACAGGCAAGAATCCTTTCTTTGCACGATCCATTTGAACTTTTCAAAATTTTGTCAAGGTATGTGCTTTGTGAAAGTCCTATTAAGCGTCTTGATCTATCTCTATAGATCTTGATGCCCAATATATAAGCAGCTTCACAAGGTCTTTCATTGAAAAACTTTTATTCAAGTATCCCTTTATGCTATCAGAAATTCTATATCATTTCCAATTAATAATATGTCATCTACATATAAAACTAGAAATGCTCTGAGCTCCCTCACTTTCTTGTAAATCTGAGGCTTCTCCAAAAGTGCATATAAAACCATATCTTTGATCACACTATCAAAGCGTTTATTCAACTCGAGATGCTTGCACCAGTCCATAAATGGAGCGTTGGAGCTTGCACACTTTATTAGCACCTTTTGGATCAACAAAACCTTCGGTTGCATCATATACAACTCTTCTTCTAGAAATCCATTCAAGAATGCAGTCTTGACATCCATTTGCCAAATTTCATAATCATGAAATGCAGCAATAGCTAACATGATTGAGACAGACTTAAGCATCGCTTCTGGTGAGAAAGTCTCATCGTAGTCAACCCTTGAACTTGTCGAAAACCTTTACGCAACAAGTCGAGCTTTATAAACGATTACATTACCATCGGCGTCAGTCTTCTTCTTAAAGATCCATTTATTCTCAATGGCTTGCCGATCATCGGGCAAGTCAACCAAAATCCATACTTTGTTTTCATACATGGATCCCATCTCAGATTTCATGGCCTCTAGCCATTTTGCGGAATCTGGGCTCATCATCGCTTCCTCATAGTTCGTAGGTTCATCATGGTCAAGTAACATGACTTCGAATAGGATTACCGTACCACTCAGTGCGGATCTTACTCTGGTAGACCTCGAGGTTCATGAAACTTGATCTGAAGTTTCATGATCAATATCATTAGCTTCCTCACTAATTGGTGTAGTTGTCACGGGAACGGTTCTTGTGATGAACTACTTTCAATAAGGGAGTAGATCTGATTATCTCATCAAGTTCTACTTTCCTCCCTCACTTCTTTGAGAGAAACTCCTTCTCTAGAAAGGATCCGAATTAACAAGCGAAAATCTTGCCCTCGGATCTGTGATAGAAGGTGTACCCAATAGTCTCCTTTGGGTATCCTATGAAGACACATTTCTCGATTTGGGTTCGAGCTTATCGGTTGAAGTTTCTTCACATAAGCATCGCAGCCCCAAACTTTAAGCGACAACTTTGGTTTCTTGCCAAACCACAGTTCATAAGGCGTCGTCTCAGCAGTTTTGATGGTGCCCTATTTAGCGTGAATCGGCCGTCTCTAAAGCATAACCCCAAAGCGATAGCGGTAAATCGGTAAGAGACATCATAGATCGCACCATATCAAGTAAAATACGATTCTGACGTTCGGACACACCATTTCGTTGTGGTGTTCGGTGGCGTGAGTTGCGAGACTATCCGCATTGTTTCAAGTGTAGACCAAACTCGTAACTCAAATATTCTCCTCCACGATCAGATCGTAGAAACTTTATTTTCTTGTTACGATGATTTTCCACTTCACTCTGAAATTCTTTGAACTTTTCAAATGTTTGAGACTTGTGTTTCATTAAGTAGATATACCCATATCTGCTCAAATCATCTGTGAAGGTGAGAAAATAACGATATCCATACGAGCCTCAACATTCATTGGACCACATACATCTGTATGTATGATTTCCAACAAATCATTGCTCTCTCCATAGTTCGGAGAGCGGTGTTTTAGTCATCTTGCCCATAAGGCACGGTTACATAAGTACCAAGTGATTCATAATCAAGTGATTCCAAAAGCCCATCGGTATGGAGTTTCTTCATCGCTTTACACCGATATGACCTAAGCGGCGGTGCCACAAATAAGTTGCACTATCATTATCAACTCTGCATCTTTTGGTTTCAACACTATGAATATGTGTATCACTACTATCGAGATTCAATAAAATAGACCACTCTTCAAGGGTGCATGACCATAAAGATATTACTCATATAAATAGAACAACCATTATTCTCGATTTAAATGAATAACCGTCTCGCATCAAACAAGATCCGGATATAATGTTCATGCTCAACGCGGCACCAAATAACAATTATTTAGGTCTAAAACTAATCCGATGGTAGATGTAGAGGTAGCGTGCCGACAGCGATCACATCGACTTTGGAACCATTTCCCAGCGCGCCGTCACCTCGTCCTTAGCTAATCTTGGCAATCCGTAGTCCTGTTTGAGTTGCAAATATTAGCAGAACCGATATCAAATACCGGTGCTCTGCGAGCATTAGTAAGGTACACATCAATAACATGTATATCACATATACCTTTGTTCACTTTGCCATCCTTCTTATCCGCCAAATACTTGGGGCAGTTCCGCTTCCGGTGTCGATCGCTTGCGGTAGAAGCACTCGATTTGAGGCTTAGGTCGGACTTGGGTTTCTTCTCTTGAGCAGACAACTTGCTTGCCGTTCTTTTGAAGTTCCCTTCTTCTTCCCTTTGCCCTTCTTCTTGAAACTAGTGGTCTTGTTGACCATCAACACTTGATGCTCCTTCTTGATTTCTACCTCCGGCTTTTAGCATCGCGAAGAGCTCGGGAATAGTCTTGTTCATCCCTTGCATATTATAGTTCATCACGAAGCTCTTGTAGCTTGGTGGCGATGATTGGAGAATTACATCAATGACACTATCATCGGAAGATTAACTCCCAGTTGAATCAAGTGATTATTATACCCGGACATTTTGAGTATGTGTTCCTTGTGAACTATTCTCCTCCATCTTGCAGCTATAGAACTTATTGGAGACTTCATATCTCTCAATCCGGGCATTTGCTTGAAATATTAACTTCAACTCTGGAACATCTCATATGCTCCATGGCGTTCAAAAGCGTCGTTGAAGACCGGTTCTAAGCCGTAAAGCATGGCACATTGAACTATAGAGTAGTCATCAGCTTTGCTCTGCGAGGCGTTCTTAACGTCGTCGGTTGCATCAGCGGCAGGCTGGCACCAGCGGTGCTTCGGGGCGTAACTTTTACGTGCAGCAATGAGGATAATCCTCGAGATTCGGACCCGATCCGTGTAATTGCTACCATCATCTTTCAACTTTGCTTTCTCAAGGAAGCATTAAAATTCAACGGAACAACGGCACGAGCCATCTATCTACAAACAAACATAGACAAGCAAAATACTATCGGTACTAAGTTCATGATAAATTTAAGTTCAATTAATCATATTACTTAAGAACTCCCACTTAGGCAGACATCTCTCTAGTCATCTAAGTGATCCGTGATCCAAATCAACTAAACCATGTCCGATCATCACGTGAGATGGAGTAGTTTCAATGGTGAACATCACTATGTTGATCATATCTACTATATGATTCACGCTCGACCTTTCGGTCTCCGTGTTCGAGGCCATATCTGTATATGCTAGGCTCGTCAAGTATAACTGAGTATTCGCGTGTGCAACTGTTTTGCACCGTTGTATTTGAGCGTAGAGCCTATCACACCCGATCATCACGTGGTGTCTCGGCACGAAGAACTTTCATAGCGGTGCATACTCGGGAGAACACTTCTTGATAATTAGTGAGAGATCATCTTAAAATGCTACCGTCAATCAAAGCAAGATAAGATGCATAAAGGATAAACATCACATGCAATCAATATAAGTGATATGATATGGCCATCATCATCTTGTGCTTGTGATCTCCATCTTGAAGCACCGTCATGATCACCATCGTCACCGGTAGCGACACCTTGATCTCCATCGTAGCATCGTTGTCGTTCGCCATCTATTGCTTCTCGACTATCGCTACCGCTTAGTGATAAAGTAAAGCAATTACAGAGCGTTGCATTTCATACAATAAGCGACAACCATATGGCTCCTGCCGATTGCCGATAACCGGTTACAAAACATGATCATCTCATACAATAAAATATAGCATCACGTCTTGACCATATCACATCACAACATGCCTGCAAAAACAAGTTAGGCGTCCTCTACTTTGTTGTTGCAAATTTTACGTGGCTGCTACGGGCTTAGCAAGAACCGTTCTTACCTCGCATCAAAACCACAGCGATAGTTCGTCAAGTTGGTGCTGTTTTAACCTTCGCAAGGACGGGCGTAGCCACTCGATTCAGCTAAAGTGAGAGAGCGGAGACACCCATAAGTCACCTTTAAGCACGAGTGCTCGTAGCAGTGAAACCAGTCTCGCGTAAGCGTCTGGCGTAATGTCGGTCGGGCGCTTCATCTCACAATACCGCCGAACCAAAGTATGACATCTTTGGTAGCGGTATGACTTATATCGCCCACAACTCACTTGTGTTCTACTCGTGCATATAACATCAGCGCATAAAACCTAGGCTCGGATGCCCTTTGTTGGGGAGCGTAGTAATTTCAAAAATTTCCTCGCTACGCAAGATCATGGTGATGATATAGCGAGAGAGGAGAGTGTTGTCCACGTACCCTCGTGAACCGTGGCGAGCGTTAACTGTAGCGGTTGATGTAGTCGTCGTCTTCACGATCCGACCGATCAAGCACCGAGCGTCTGGGGCCTCCGAGTTCACACTGCGTTCAGCTCGATGGCGATCTCGGCCCTCCGATCCAGCAAAGGCTCGGAGATGAGTTCCGTCGACCTGACGGCGTGGTGGCGATGATGATGTTCTACGGCGCGGGGCTTCGCCTAAACTCATGACGATATGACCGAGGTGGAATATGGTGGAAGGGCACCGCACGGCTAAAAGCGATCCGTAGATCAACTTGTGTGTCTATGGGGTGCCCCCCCCGTATATAAAGGAGCCGAGGGGGAGGCCGGCCGGCCTAGAGGGCGCGCCAGGGGGAGTCCTACTCCCAGGGAGTAGGACTCCCTCTTTCCAAGTAGGAGTAGGAGAAGGGGGAAAGAGGAGGAAGAGGGAAGAAGAGGCGCCCCCTTCCCTGTCCTATTCGGACTAGGAGGGGGAGGCGTGGCCCCTCCTGGCTCCTTCCTCTTCTCCTCTTGGCCCATGTAGGCCCATTAACCCCGGGGTTCGGTAACCTCCGGTACTCGGTAAAATGCCGATTTCACGGAACCATTCCGATGTCCAAACATAGGCTTCCAATATATCAATCTTTATGTCTCGACCATTTGAGACTCCTCGTCATGTCCGTGATCACATCCGGGACTCGAACAAACTTGGTACATCAAAACTTATAAACTCATAATAAAGCTGTCATCGAAGCGTTAAGCGTGCGGACCCTACGGGTTCGAGAACTATGTAGACATGACCTAAAACCATTCTCGGTCAATAACCAATAGCGGGACTGGATGCCCATATTGGTTCCTACATATTCTCTGAAGATCTTTATCGGTCAAACCGCATAACAACATCGTTGTTCCTTTGTCATCGGTATGTTACTTGCAGAGATTTGATCGTCGGTATCAATACCTAGTTCAATCTCGTTACCGGCAAGTCTCTTTACTCGATTACATGTCGTCATCTCATAACTAACTCATTAGTTATAATGCTTGCAAGGCTTAAGTGATGAGTATTACGAGAGGGCCGGAGATACCTCTCAGAGCAATCGGAGTGACAAAACCTAATCTCGAAATCGCCAACTCAACATGTACCTTGGAGACACTGTAGTACTCCTTTATAATCACCCGATTCGTTGTGACGTTTGGTAGTACCCAAAGTGTTCCTCCGATAAGCAGGAGTTGCATAATTCTCATAGTTACGAGGAACATGTATAAGTCATGAAGAAAGCAATAGCGAGAATACTAAGCGATCAAGTGCTAAGCTAACGGGATGGGTCATGTCAATCACATCATTCTCCTAATGATGTGATCCCATTAATCAAATGACAACACATGTCTATGGTTAGGAAACATAACCATCTTTGATTAATGAGCTAGTCAAGTAGAGGCATACTAGTGACTATATGTTTGTCTATGTATTCACACATGTATCATGTTTCGGTTAATACAATTCTAGCATGAATAATAAACATTTATCATGATATGAGGAAATAAATAATAACTTTATTATTGCCTCTAGGGCATATTTCCTTCAATTAGGACCCAGCCTTATTGGGCCCATGTAGAAAGAAGGAGAAGGAGCAAGGGAGGCGCCCCCAAGCAATCCAGGAGTGGGAGGGGCGGCCCCCCTTTCCTTCTCCTTCCCTCTTCCTTTCCTACTACTAGTACTCCTTCCTACTACTAGTACTCCTTGTTCCCCCTCCAAATAAGATTAGGAAAAAGAGAGCGTGCTTGAGGTAGGTTTCCTCCTCCTATGGTGCGCCCCTCCTTGGGCAGCCACCTCCTCCCTCCCTCCTATATCTCTGAGGGTAGGGGCACCCTAGAACACACAAGTTGATCATTGATCGTTCCTTAGCCGTGTGCGGTGCCCCCTCACGATATTACACCTCGGTCATATTGTAGCGGTGCTTAGCGAAGCCACCGCAACTAGAGAACATCAAGATCGTCTGCCCCTTGTGTCTTGTGAGAACTCCCCCTCAGAGCCTCTCTTGGATTGGAGATCGAGGTGCGTCATCGAGCTGTGCAGCGTGTCGACAACTTCGGAGGTGTAGAATGGCAGTGAGCAGATCGGTCGGACCGGGAGGCGTCGACTACTTCCTCTCACGTTGTGCCAGCGCTTCCGCTTGCGGTCTCACGATGCGTGGACATACACTCTTCCTCTCGTTGCTATGCCATCAACATGATCTTGCGTGTGCGTAGGAAAATTTTGAAATTACTCGTTCTAGCATGATGGCATCAGCGCTAGGTTTTATGCGTTGATGTTATATGCGAGTAGAACACAAGTGGGTTGTGGGCGATATAAGTCATACTGCCTACCAACATGTCATACTTTGGTTCAGCGGTATTGTTGGATGAAGCGGCGGACCGACATTACGGCGTGCGCTTCTGGCAGGCTGGTTTACCGCCGTGCTTTGCACACAGGTGACTAGCGGTGTCTGTTTTCCAACTTTAGTTGAGCAAAGTGTATTCCTTGGATCCTTGCGAAGAGTTAAAAGCGAGTCTATTGACAAACTATCGTTGTGGTTTTGATCGTAGGTGAGATTGGTTCTTGCTTAAGCCCGTAGCAGCCCATAAAATTGCAACAACAAAGTAGAGGGCGTCTAACTTGTTTTTGCAAGGCATGTTAATGATGTGATATGGCCAAGGCGTGATGCTATATTTTATTGTATGAGATGATCATGTTTTGTAACCAAAGTTATCGACAGCTGGCGAGGCCATATGGTTGTCGCTTTATTGTATAAATGCAAGCATACCATAATTGCTTTACTTTATCACTAAGCGGTAGCGATAGTCGTAGAAAGCAATAGATGGTAAATAACGACAATGATACTGATGGAGATCAAGGTGTCGCGCCCGGTGGCGATGGTGATACATGGCGGTGCTTGAAGATGGAGATCACAAGCACAAGATGATGATGGCCATATCATATCACTTATATTGATTGCATGTGATGTTTATCCTTTATGCATCTTATCTTGCTTTGATTGGTGGTAGCATTTTAGATGATCTCTCACTAATTATCAAAGTGTTCTCCACAGTATGCACCGTTCTGAAGGTTCTTCGTCTTGAGACACCCGCGTGATGATCGGTGTGATAGGCTCTACGTTCAAATACAGCGGGTGCAAAAGCAGTTGCACAGCGGAATACTCGAGGTTAAACTTGTGAGCCTAGCATATCTGAGATATAGCCTCGGAACACGGAGACCGAAAGGTCGGCGTGAATCATATAGTAGATATGATCAACATAGTGATGTTCACCATTGAAACTACTCCATCTCCGTGATGATCGGACATGGTTTGGTTGATTTGGATCACGTGATCACTTAGATGACTAGAGAGATGTCATCTAAGTGGGAGTTCTTAAATAATATGATTAATTGAACTTTAATTTATCATGAACTTAGTCCTGGTAGTATTTTGCAAATTATGTTATAGATCAATAGCTTCGCGTTGTTGCTTTCATATGTTTATTTTGATATGTTCCTAGAAAGCATGTTGAAAAATGTTAGTAGCAATGATGCGGATTGGATCCGTGATCTGAGGTTTATCCTCATTGCTTTGCCTGAAAAATTATGTCCTTAATGCACGCTAGGTGATAGGCCTATTAGGGAGGCGAGATGCAGCCGTTATGAGCGTTTAGCTAGCTCAATATGATGACTACTTGATAGTTTAGTGCACCATGTAACGGCTTAGAATCGGGACTTCAAAGACATTTTGAGCGTCATGGACCATATGAGATGTTCAGGAGTTGAAGTTAATATTTCAAGCAAATACCGAGTTGAGAGATATGAAGTCTCCAACAAGTTCTATAGCTAAAATATGGAGGAGATAAACTCGACTAGTGAGCATGTGCTCAGATTATGCAGGTACTTCAATCGCTTGAATCAAGTGGGAGTTAATCTTCGAGATAAGATAGTGATTGACAGAATTCTCTAGTCACCATCACTAAGTTGCTAGAACTTCGTGATGAACTATAGTATGCAAGGGATGGCGAAAGCGATTCACGAGGCTCTTCATGATGTTGAAATCGATGAAGGTAGAAATCAAGAAAGATCATCAAGTGTTGATGATTGACAAGACCACTAGTTTCAAGAAAAAGGCAAAGGGAAGAAAGGAGAACTTCAAGAAGAATGGCAAACAAGTTCTTGCTCAAGTGAAGAAACCCAGAGTCTGGTCCTAAGCACGAGACTAAGTGCTTCTCTTGCCAAGGGCTAGTCCTTTGGAGGCGGAACTACCCTGATTGATTGGTGGATAAGAAGGATGGCAAGAAGAACATAAGTATATTTGATATACATATTATTGATGTGTACTTTACTAGTGTTTATAGTAGCCACAAGTATTTGATACTTGTTAGGTTGCTAAGATTAGTAACTTCGAAGCGGGGGTTCGAGAATAAGCAGAGACTAGTTAAAGGGTGAAGTGACGATGTGTGTTGGAAATAGTTCCAAGATTGATATGATCATCATCGCACACTCCTATACTTTCGGGATTAGTGTCAAACCTAAATAAGTGTTATTTGGTGTTTGCGTTGAGCATGAATATGATTTGATCATGTTTATTGCTGTCTGATTATTCATGTAAGTTAGAGAATAATTGTTGTTACATTTTACATGAATAAAACCTTCTATGGTCATACACCCAATGAAAATAGTTTGTTGGATCTCGATCGTAGTGATACACATATTCATAATATTGAGGCTAAAAGATGCAAAGTTAATAATGATAGTGCAACTTATTTGTGCTTTGCCGTTTGGAGTCATATCGATTATAAAGCGCATGAAGAAACTCCATAAAGATGGATTTTGGAATCTCTTGGTTATGAATCATTTGATGCTTGCGAACCGTGCCTTTTGGGCAAGATGACTAAAACTCCTTCTTGGAACAATGGAGCGAGCTCTGACTTATTGGAAATAATACATCTTGATGTATGCGAGACCAATGAGTATGAAGGCTCGTGGCAAGTATCATTATATTTTGACCTTCACAAGATGATTTGAGCGGATATGGGTATATCTACTTGATGAAACATAAGTCTGAAATAGTTGAAAGGTTCAAAAGAATTTGAGAGTGAAGTGGAAAAATCATCGTAACAAGAAAATAAATTTTTTTGATCGATCGCGGAGGCGAATATTTGAGTTCTGAGTTTGGTCTTCAATTAAAACAATGTGGAATAGTTTCACTCACGCCACGGAACACCACAGCGTTATGGTGTGTCGAGCTCATGTAGCACGTTATTGGATATGGTGCGATCTATGATGTCTCTTCTGATTTACCACTATTGTTTTGGGGTTATGCATTAGAACGACTTCATTCCGTTAAAGGGCACCATCTAAATCCGTTGAGGCGACACGAGTGGTTTGGTTGATAAACCTAAGTTATCGTTTCTTAAAGAGACCCCAGGGCTGCGATGCTTATGTGAAAAAGTTTCATCTGATAAGCTCAAACCCAAATCGGAGAAGTGCGTCTTCATAGAATGTCAAAAGGAAATTGTTGGGTACACCTTCTATCACAGATCCGAAGGCAAGTTATTAGTTGCTAAAATGGATCCTTTCTAGAAGAAGAGTTTCTCTCGAAAGAAGTGAGTGGGAGAAAGTAGAACTTGATAAGGTAATTTGTACCTTCTCCCGAATTGGAAAGTAGTTCATCACGAAATCAGTTCTAGTGATTCCTACACTAATTAGTGAGAAAGCTAATGATGATGATCATGAAACTTGAGATCAAGATACTACAAAACCTCGTAGGTCTTCGGTAAGATCCAAAGCAGTGGTGTAGTAATCATGTTCTAGAGGTCATGTTACTAGACCATGATGAACCTCACGAACTATGAGGAAGCGATGATGAGCAGATTCATAAAATGGCTCGAGGCCATAAAATCGAGATATGATCCATGTATGAGAACAAAGTATGGACTTTGATTGACTTGCTCGATGATCGACAAGCCATGTTAAATAAATGGATATTCAAGAGGAAGGCGGACAGCGATAGTAGTGTTACTATCCACTAAAGCTCGACTTGTTGCAAGGTTTTCAACAAGTTCAAGGGGTTGAATCGATGAGATTTTCTCACTCGTATCGATGTAAAATCTGTCGAATCATGTTGCAATTGCCAAATTTTATGAAATCGGCAAATGGATGTCAAAACTGCATTCCTTAATGGATTTATTAAAGAAGAGTTGTATATGATGCAACGAGAAGGTTTTGTCAATCCTAAAGGTGCTAACAAAATGTGCAAGCTCCAATGATCCATCTATGGACTGGTGCAAGCATCTAGGAGTTGGAATATCACGCTTTGATAAGTTGATCAAGCATATAGTTTTATATGGACTTACGATGAAACTGTGTTTACAATAAAGTGAGTGGGAGCACTACAAAGGGAGTTCTTTAAAAAGAAAAAGACCTCGATAAAAGCTACTTACACATTGAGCATCAAGATCTATTGAGATAGATCAAGGCGGCTTGATAAGATTTTCAATGAGTACATACCTTGGCAAGATTTTGAAATAGTTCAAAATGGAGCAGATCAAAGAAAGAGTTCTTGCGTATTTTGCAAAGGTATGAAATTGAGTAAGACTCAAATCCCGACCACGAAGAAAATAGAGAAGAATGAAAAGTCATTCCCTATGCCTCGATCATAGGTTCTATAAAGTATGCTATGCTATGTGACCGGACCTAATGTATACCTTGCTCAGAATTTGGCAAGAGATTACAATAGTGATCTAGGAGTAGATCCACTGGACATTGGTCAAGAATATCCTTAGTAAGGACTAAGGAGATGTTTCTCGATTATGGAGGTGATAAAGAGTTTGTTGTAAAAGTTACATCGATTGCAAAATTTTACACGATCGAGGATGACTCTAAGTCTCAACTTTGGATACATATTGAAAGTGGGAGCAATTAACTAGAGTAACTCCATCTGAGCATTGTGGACATAAAATATTTGCAAAATGCATACGGCTCTGAATATAATGAGACCCGTTGACTAAGCTTCTCTCACGAGCAAAACATGATCACACCTTAGTACTCTTTGGGTGTTAATCACATAGCGATGTGAACTAGATTATTGACTCTAGTAAACCCTTTGGATGTTGGTCACATGATGATGTGAACTATGGGTATTAATCATATCTGAGATATGAATATTGGTGTTAAATCAGATGGCGATGTGAACTAGATTATTGACTCTAGTGCAAGTGGGAGGCTGAAGGAAATATGCCCTAGAGGCAATAATAAAGTTATTATTTATTTCCTTATTTCATGATAAATGTTTATTATTCATGCTAGAAGCTATGATTAACGGAAACATAATACTTGTGTGAATACATAGACAAACATAGTGTCACTAGTATGCCTCTACTTGGCTAGCTCGTTTATCGAGAGAGATGGTTATGTTTCCTAGCCATGGACAAAGAGTTGTCATTTGATTAACGGGATCACATCATTAGGAGAATGATGTGATTGACAAACCCATCCGTTAACAGCACTTGATCATTTAGTATACGCTATTGCTTCCTTCATGACTTATACATGTTCTAGTAACTATGAGATTGTGTAACTCCGTTTACGGAGGAACACTTTGGTACTACTATAAGCGTCTGGCATGCGGGTGATTATAAAGGAGTACTACTGGTGTCTCGAAGGTACATGTTGAGTTAGCATAATTGAGATTAGGATTTGTCACTCCGATTGTGGGAGAGGTATCTCTGGGCCCTCTGGTAATGCTCATCACCTAAGCCTTGCAAGCATGTAACTAATGAGTTAGTTATGAGATGAAGTATAGAGCGAGTAAAGAGACTTGCGGTGGCGAGAATGAACTAGGTATTGGATCACAGGCGATCGAATCTCGGCGAAGTAACATACCGATGACAAAGGAACAGCGTATGTTGTTGTGCGGTTTGACCAATAAAGATCTTCGTAGAATATGTAGGAACCAATATGGGCATCTAGG
Organism: Aegilops speltoides; assembly: GCA_021437245.1. Taxonomy (NCBI): domain Eukaryota; kingdom Viridiplantae; phylum Streptophyta; class Magnoliopsida; order Poales; family Poaceae; genus Aegilops; species Aegilops speltoides. The sequence goes on from JAHHZJ010002645.1 coordinate 27,917, forward strand.
TCCCGCTATTGGTTATTGACGAAGACATGTCTCGGTCATGTCTACATCGTTCTCGAACCAGTAAGTCCATGCGCTTAAGGTTTGATGACAATTATATTATGAGTTTATGTATTTTGATGTGCGAAGTTTGTTAAGGTCACGGATATGATTACGGACATGACGGAGTCTCTAAATGGTCGAGACATAAAGATTGATATATTGGATGGATATATTTGGACACGGGAAAGGTTCGGAAGAGTTTGGAATATCCAAGACTCAGGGAGGTTCTGGAACCCCGGGAAGTATATGGGCCTTATTGGGCCCATGTGGGAAGAAGGAGAAGGAGCAAGGGAGGCGCCCCCAAGCCAATCCAGAATTGGGGGAGGGCGGCCCCCTTCCTCTTCTTCCCCTCTTCCTTTCTACTACTAGTACTCCTTCCTACTACTAGTACTCCTTCCTTCCCCCCCAAATAAGATTAGGAAAAAGAGGAAACCTACTTGGAGTAGGTTTCCTCCTCCTATCATGGCGCCCCTCCTTGGGCGGCCACCTCCTCCTCCCTCCTTTATATCACAGGGTGAGGGGCACCTAGAACACACAAGTTGATCATTGATGGATTTCCTTAGGCGTGTCTGGTGCCCCCTCCACGATATTACACCTCGGTCTTATTGTAGTGGTGCTTAAGCGAAGCCACCGCAGCTAGAGAACATCAAGATCGTCACTGCGTAAATCGTCTTGTGGAACTCCCCTTGGAGCCTCTCTTTGGATTGGAGATGGGGTGCGTCATCGAGCTGTCTGGCGTGTCAGAACTTCGGAGGTGCGAGATAGCGGTGCATGGATCGGTCGGACCGGGAGGACGTCGACTACTTCCTCTATCTTTGTGTCAGCGCTTTTCGCTTCACGGTCTCTGATGCGTGGACATCACAGTCTTCCCTCTCGTTGCTATGCCATCAACATGATCTTGCATGTGCGTGAGAAAATTTTGAAATTACTCGTTCCCCAACAAATGGAACCCCAAGAAGTAATGGGCCTAGTGGGCCTTAAGGGAAAGAGAGGCGTCCGAGGGGGGTGTTGCCCCCTCTCCCTCAGTCAAATTGGACTAGGAGGGGCGCCCCTCTTTCCTTCCCCTCTTCCTTCCTTCCCCTCCTAGTAGGAGTAGGAAAGGAGGAGTCTACTCCTCCTCCTTGGCTCGCCCACAAGGGCGTAGGCCTCCCCCTTGCTCCTTTATATCTGCAGGGGCAAGGGGCACTAGACACACAAGTTGATCTACGGATCGTTCCTTAGCCATGTCGGTTCCCCCTCCACCATATTCCACCTCGGTCATATAAATGCATGAGTTTAAGTGAAGCCTGCTGCAGTAGAACATCATCATCGTCACCACACCGTCGTCTTGTGGAACTCATCTCAGGGAGCTTTGCTGGGTGGACTCGAGGATCGTCATCAAGCTGAGCGTGTCTTTGAACTTCGGAGGTACCGTCGTTTGGTACTTGGATCAGTCGGATCGTGAAAGCGTCGGACTACATCAACAGCGTTGTGCTAGCGCTTCGCTTACGGTCTCTGAGTGCGTGGACAACACTCTCCCCTCTCATTGCTATATCATCACCATGATCTTGCGTGTGCATAGGAATTTTTGAAATTACTCGTTCCCCCAACAGTGGCATCCGAGCCTAGGTTTTATCGTTGATGTTATATGCGCGAGTAGAACACAAGTGAGTTGTAGGCGATACAAGTCATCTTGCTTACCAACATGTCATACTTTGGTTCGTGGTATTGTTGGATAAAGTGGCCGGACCGACATTACAGCGTGCAACTTACGCGAGGCTGGTTTTACCGCCGTGCTTTGCACACAGGTGACTAAGCGGTGTCTGTTTCTCCAACTTTAGTTGAACCAGGTGTAGCTCGCCGGTCCTTGCGAAGGTTAAACACAGCACTAACGGCGAACTATCGTTGTGGTCTTGATGCGTAGGTAAAGCGGTTCTTGATCAGCCCGTAGCGACCACATAAAATTTACAACAACAAAGTAGAGGGCGTCTAACTTGTTTTTGCGAGGCATGTTGTGATGTGATATGGTCAGGCGTGATGAGATATAAGTTGTTGTATG